>JAODUI010000006.1:4684153-4713924 GCA_027563995.1 Papilio gigon | reverse complement strand
ATTTATATTTAACACGAGCAAGTATATACTGGCATTAATAATTCACGTCTTGATATTTATAACGAGAGTTTTAAACTAATTTGTCGAGCAGGAAGATATCGGCGTAGAGACAACTCCAACAGACTCCAGCTCATGAATATTCAGCGACAGACGAACTGGACTTGTGAGTTACGTAAACTTATATCGAATGCACAAACAGGCACGATGCATGCTAATAAATAATGTCAAATTGAACTTGCCAACCAGTGACGTCATTGCATGCTTACTGAAACATAATTTATCACTAAGTTGACTAGTGCCTTTTTTCATTTGCTACTCGCTTAGTTAAAAAAGGCCTAAATGTGAATAGTCTGCGGTAGTTACTTGACACTAAATAACGGTGTAACCAGGCTCGATACCATCCGTATCGAGTATGTGTAGGTTTCCTTTGGTGTACGCGACATCGTCAACAACATGAAGGAGAGTAGGTTGCGATGGTATGGGCACATAACACGAAGTATATCGGAAATCTGGCAATTCAGCAGATCCAGGGGAAGGCCGAAGAAAGATGCAAAGATGTAGTACACAAAAACATGGGTCCTTGACAAGTCTCGGACGGGGATGTCGAAGACAAGGGGAGTGGAGACTGACGCGGAAGGCGAGAATGAGATTAAGATTAATAATTATTAAATTAAGATTAGGAAGGCGAGAATGAGAGAAGAGAAGAATGAGATTTAATTGACACTAAATGCATTTTGTAATTAATGTACATATTTATTATTTAAAAACTAAACTGCGTATGACGCAATAGCAATGTGAATAGCCATAAATAATAAAAAAAAACTCTACTTTTATATAATGTAGTACTAGATAAAATCAACCTATATACTTTATATTTGCAAATAAGTTTTATAATTCCAATAATTGAAGCCGCTAACAAATAGTTGAGATCGTATTAATTATCCTTACAAAAATGTCCTTACAAATCTTAATTGAATAAAAAAAAACACTGCAGCGAATTCCAAGTTAAAACGCAAAACGAATCGAGAGGAGTGACACTAACGAGTATTCAACAATATTTCAATGTTTCATGCTACAGTTAAAGTTGATGCGATTAATTTTTATTTTTTTTGTATCCCGCCGTACATTTCGCCCTAGTAGCGACAGACACAGGGTTGTACTTAGGGCTGTTAACTTTTAATAAACATGGAACACTCACGACGAATAATAAAAGACGATCGATGACTTGAAAGAAAACAAACACAACAAGCCGTTGTGACTTGAAGACGATGATGTGAACCTCATAAGCCGAATAAATACTATGAAATCTCATTGTTTTTGGCAGCCCTAACTCTGTCATTGGTTACGCACATTGCTCATACTCCTATCTATTGTGACCCCCTTTCTCGATCTCTTGTCATACTATTATATTATTTCGAGTTTTGTTCGTACGTTAGTAGCGATGTCACACAGTTTGACACGTGTTTAGCATCCGATTTAAACTGCTATTGTATAAAATCGATTAGGGGAAACAATTGAATTCGGGTCAAATAAAATCCCTTTTAAAAATAGCGCAATATTTAAAAGGCGGTTTATCATTTAATTTCGTAAAAGTTTAAATTAGACCGATATAATAAGGTCAGAATAATGCATCAAAAACAAAACTAATTAGTCGATATTATTGGGAAAAGATTTCATCAGAAGTAACACATGTATTACGTAGAATATAAACCTTTAAAGGTCAAAATTTCCAGTCATAATTAAAAATACATCCTTTAGTTATTCACTCAATAGCGTAAAAAAAGCAGCAGCAAATAATCTGCTCATTGACTTTGCAGATTAGATGTCGACTTTTTTCAATAGTAGCTTATATGTGACGCGCCACGTGGCACCGTCGGCGGCTGTCAGACGAACAGACATGTGAATGACAACATATGTCATGTCATAATGACAATAGGACAGGATACAAGCAAGGGAAAGAGATTTACTTGCAGTAATAGTAATAAAATTCAGATTGGTAGGATTATAATGAATGATAGCAACTGTTTTGAATGAAATAAAGCTATATAATAAAATGAAATTCCATTGTTTATTTTATTTTTAATTAGTCGTTGCCAGCAACTTTGTTTAGTTAGAAAATCTCTATGTCAACCGTTCTAGAATTTAGGTGTTCAAGGGTGACGTTTGCATGTAAAATTAGTAAGAATAATTAGGAATGTTGAGTCAACTACTTGTTAAAACTATGTTCCGGTAACAGTATACCTTGATCGGAAACTAGAACATAGATCTACGTTTCTATTTACGTAATGTAAATGATCCAGGCCACCTTTATATCAACATCGATTGAAGTGTCCGGGGCGAGCTGGCGACCTATTTAATTGCAAAGCTATCGTCGCCGAGGCGTTCACGTGTGCCACATTCAACTAACCCACTTCGTTTCAATGTTCCGCCCCGCAAACCACTCTCATATCTGCAGAATAGAAATTAATCTCCGCTATCTCCTTGTGTTTTCAAACTCATATCCAAAACCTCGTTTAACTTAGAACGTATGAGGTTAGCGGACCACTCATGCCGACAAACACTTCGTATTGTTGTGTTTAAACATTTACTATATTTATAATACAATAATTGACTTTAATAAGTACCAAATAATTCACGTCGGTTGATGTGTGAAGATGCAACCGTTACCTAGTGGTGACTAGGCTTTAGTCAACCACGCTGGCCTAGTGCAGGACTTAAAACATATCTGAATTCCTTTGCCTAGATGTGCAGGTTGTATCAAGATGTTTTCCTTCACGAAACAAACACACTGCGGGTATCGATCTTGGAAGTTATATTTCGGTCCGAATCAGTCAGGCACTTACTGCTGTGTGTGTACCCTTAAAATTTTAATTTAATTGATAAAAGTTTATGTAAAGTGTTTGATCCACATAGTTGTATGAGCGATATGCATAATATGTCCGATCGTTAAGTTTTAATCCGGCCGTGACCCAATTATTTAGAGCTTATCTACATTTTACAGCAGGTCTTGGTATTTCGTGCCAAGACTCGCGTGACAACTACCATGAAAAATTCATTAACTTTTTCACACTATTTATTTGTAGCTGTTTAACATAGTTTAAATGAGACCGACAAGGTTTATTTAAGTGTATATATTGTGTGAAAATGAAATATGAATATTTTGTTTTCGTAATTAGAATTTTTTTATTTTAGCGCCTGTTAGAATGTATTAGCAATAATGTATAAATGAAAATTGATACATTTTTTTGGACATTGAGTGCAAATTGTTTACCTTTCTTGTAATTTCTAGTATTGTATGGATAAAATTTTAAAGATTTCAGTTGTAAGACACCAAAGAAAACGCTTCGGGAGCAATAAGACTCTCGGGCAGTGGTCGCTGGTGTGTAATTCAAATGATTTACGCAACTTAGCTGTTCCCGCAGTAGCTTTCAATGTAGTCACGCCGGAATGAAATGTGAATAATGGACTGCGAACGCACGAGGAATCGTAAATCGCCACCTAATGATAGTTACAACCTCGCCTTTCTTCTCATAATACTTCGTGTATTTCCTTGCGTCGATTTAATTAATGTAGGTGACAACGATTTGAATGGACTCAGTTGAGTCCAGAGACCATGGTAGTTACCATTGTCTGGTATATTAAAGAGCATAAATCAATTATTACAAAACATTAATCGTCTTCATCAAACTAAGAGGTGAAAGAAAAAAATTATTGACTTTCGAAAGTCAGTAACCAATAAAAATGTTTACAGAATTTGAAAAACAAAACCGTTAGTAAAAAATAGAGATTTTTAAATTACTGAGCTACATAATAAATTTAAACGCAATCACGTCTTTCGTCTTATTAGTAAGGTATTCTAAATTTGGATTACAATAGACATTCGATTGTTTCTAGTTCGCGGGGTGCGTCGACCTTATCAACAATAAGAAACAACAAAACGTCCTCGAGGGCTGCTGGGCAATAAATCTACCGCACGTCATAAATACAGTACTCCCTTTTAGGGTAAGGAGTGTCGCATTTTCCAAGTCATAACGTGGATCTCACTAATGCAGTCTTTCAATGTCCCGCCCTACGCAAGTTCGCGGCTTGAAGAGGGAACGGTTGAAGCGTGAATTTCTTTCCGTACTCAATTAAGTTTGGAAGTCATATATTTGAATAAGGCATATTAAAACAGGCACAGATTTGAACATGTTTTAGACAATAATCACTTATTTATGTTAGATAGATTAAATTCATTTGTTTCAGGATGCAAAGAAAATAAATGAATGTTCAATACATTTTTGGGATTAGATAGAGAGAATAATGTACTCAATTTTCTCTAAGTATTTTAAAACTTGGCGGACGGCGGAATTAGGGGCGGCCGATGTCCAGCAAAGTGTCTTAAATTGAAAAATTAAGTTTTGAATATACTGAATACTAAGAGTGGTAAACGATTGTTGTACTAAGTATCAGAAATACAAAATACCATCATAGCTAGCTTCTTGATATTCACGTCTAGAGACTCGGGCACTAACCCATCATTGTCTTGTATGTCATGAATTTAAACTAACTTGTATGAAGGTTATAAATGTTAGGCGATATCGTTATCGGTAACCAGGGAAGCTTATAATTTCGCTTTTCGCAAATCACACGCACGACTACCGCGGCATATTGCTTTATTTAGAATTTTGTAATATCATGGCCTCACCTTAACGATATTGGTGATTTCAGAGGGCAGTGTGCCGTCACTAATCCGCCGGGACATCGGATGGGGTTCAGCCCATCCCTCGGCGTCGGGCTAAACGAGGTCGCTTGTATAAAATACGTGTTAATGTGTGTGTAAATATGCTATCGATACCAATTCGCTTTGATATATCGATACTTTTTAAATGCTCTATGTTATACTATAGCGATGTTTCCTTAAATTTAATTTCTTGTCTATAGTTCTCGTCAGATTGTCGAAAATGCTATCTTGAGTATAGACCAACTTTAAAAGACGGCTTATTGTTTACGATATCGGTATATAACCTTGAAAATTTCCTGATGTAACAATTCTATTGGCAGTAACAAATGTTATCGTACTCATTTCCGGTGTGGCAAAAATGTATTGCAGAAAAGTATGGATATGGTTGCCTTCTGACTCAGAATGTAAAAAGCAGAAGTGCTAGGGATGTGATGCTTTCGGATTCCTGACGAGTATAGTGATAAGACCTCTTGTTGAAGGTCATGTGTTATTATTATAATTATAGTCCAGTATAGTGAGTACAGTATAGTTTAACCTCTAATCTAACGTAGCAGTACGAACGGTAGATTACACAAATAACATTATACACCTATTTGACGTAAATAAATCACGACAACATCTTTGTCAGGTTTCACATAACTATGTGTTTACTAGAATAAGTGATAAAACACGGATGGGATATTGTCAACTGTAAAATTTTAACATCTCAAGTTAAATAGATGATTCTTTTACGATAATTTGGATGTTTATTGCTCGTTTAATTAATATTAGGTCATTAGAATATTAAACGATCTTTTAACCGACTTCAAACAGAGTGAAGTTCTTAATTCGTGTGTGTTTTTTTTTATTTGTGTTATCACAGAAGTGCATTCCTGGTGTTCCGATTTTGATATTTTTTATTAATCGATAGGTTATTATATTCACGCGTATGATTTAAAGAAAAGGGTAAACAAGTTGTGATATGTGTTTATTCATAGAATTGCGAATTAATATATTATATGAATGTTTGTGGCGGTACGAACAGACGGATAAGTAACAAATTACATCTTTATTTACTTCAGAATTTTTATAACAAGCTGTTTTAAATTGCCAGATAGATTTGTACGATAGTGTCTCCTTTATAATTTCTATTGACAATAGAAAGACTAGATGCTGCATTCCCGCTGAAACGGGGTATTGTTTTATTTAAAAACAAATGCTCATGTAATATTCAAGTTTACGTCCTCGTTTCAAAGAAGCAGAAAATGCGTCCACATAGAGCATAGAGGAACAACTATTATTAGAAAATGGCTGGATTGCATTTCGCTGACAGTATGAAATCTCTAACAAAGAGAAATGGCCGTTTGTTTATGCCTTTGATTTGTGTTTCATAATTTATGCAGATCCACTTAGGATGCGATGAAAGCTCTTTTAAAACTTAATCGTTGTCGGAACACATTTGTATTTCTGAAAGCAAATGGGAGCATACAAATTTTAAATCTTCATTCGGATACACCATGCTAAAAAATGTAGTGTTCAACATTTTTATTTTTTCATTTATGACTAAGTCGTTTTAATATAGTTGTAATTATTAATTTATATCAATTCGAACGTTCCGTTTTTTAAATAATAAAAAAAGAATCTAATTTCACGCATATCAAAATGGCATTATCGTCCAAGAATTAGCGACTGGCTGGAAAATAAACAGAAGAACGACGGCGGAGGTTTTATTTCGCGACTCGACTATAAGTGAGGCTGTCGACGGAAGCCGGGAGCAAACGAAGCCTACGCCGACACTTTGTTTGGAGTTGGGTTTATGCAAATCGTTAACTGACTGAAATGTTAGATGTTTACACTTTAATGTTTATTCGCTAACCAAATGCTGAGCTATTACTTCATCATCTTGTATGACCATCATCATCATCATTTTTGCCCACTGCTGGACATAGGCCTTCCACAGTATGCGGTCATCGGTCTTGCGAATCTAACTACATCCCGCCGTCATCCTGAATAAAAAAAATAGAATAAAAAGAATGAAACAAAAATTATTTTATTCCGCATATTATTAACTTCTTGACATGCTCTATTTCTGTTATAATTTATGAAATAACAATAACAACGACTTTTTCTATTTTAGGAAATCGTATTCGTCACAAAGAAGTGACGAATACGATACTCGGATAAATTAATTGAAAGGGGATGAGGACTGGCCCTTGTTTTGACTGCGCAAATAGAATTAAAAACGTACACCCCATATTCCAATAACCGCTCTATTAGGCAATTGCAGCAGTGCCCTGTCCGCTAGACTGTGCAATGTTGACAATGGATGACGAAATTAAATTATTTTTCGAATATACGTTTGACCAAATTAAAATCTATTAGCTATGCCATTGCTTTAACTTTTTTCTAATTACAATGTTAGTAGAGTTTTTGTTAATTTACTAGTATTTCTTTTTACCACTCGCAACTAAGCTTTAGGCTTGTGCTAGTATGTGGTCCACGACAATAGTCGAATGTTGGGATTCGAACTCACGACCACGTGATCCTTGATCCGTACCCTTAACCATTAAGCGCTTAACTTAACTTAGTTGTTTATGTCTTTTTTTACTTATCTATTTTGAATGCGAAATATTTCTCTTTGTATTGTAAAAATAGTTAAGTCACTTGTTTGTTATAATGAAACTAAATATAGTGACTTAATATTTAGGTCAATTTATATAAGCTTCATAACGCGTCGGTCGACAACACTCTTTTTTGGCAGATTTATGTTAGTTCACTACAATAAACTTACTTTGGGTTTTGTATAATAAATTAACAGAGCAAAATTGTTTTTCCAAGTAACAATAAACTTACTCTTTATATAATATAACATTTATTTATTTCAATATACGGAAACAGCGTGATAAGCGACTCGAATTAAAAAAAAAGGTCTCTTAATAGTTGGGTATCATGACATTTTTTTTAATTTATTTTCGAAAAACATAACACTATTTTGTTTTTTTTCCGACTCCGCTACTATATTGTAAATACCAAACCTATTGTAGGCCAATGTAAATATAATTAAATCTATGTATAACATTGACCTACGAAATTGTAATAAGTTATCAACTTTGAGTAAATCCCCAAACCGTAGACGCCGGCAGTATATCACGCGGCTTCACACTTTGTAATTTCCACTTTCTTAAATAATTACCCGCAAATCTTGAATATGTTTACCATTGATAATAAACAGCATTGAAGAACAATAAAAATGTCATTAAATTACTTAATTTATTACACAATAGTCTATATATATATATAATTCAATATTGCGCGAGGATGGAATTTACCATATTCATCTTAGGTACTTATTCCTTACTGATCGCTTCATTATCCCATCTGAATTAATTTCTTATACATATTCTAACATCTAGAATAACACAGCATAATTAATTTTAAAATTAAAGTTTCAATCTGCAATACATTTTATATTCCATTCAAGTCGCACGGCCAACGGCGCCACTAGTTTAGTTCCTTAATCGTTCGTCAACGCGGCGTGTCGCTCGTGTAGCAACAGTTCGACTTCGCGCTCGAGTAGGACGGACGTACGCAGCTCTGCCGTTGCACAGAAACTGCGATACGAAACAAGTTTGACATTCTTGTCTTCTTTAAATCTTTAATCAAAGTAAAGCATCACGATGTACTTCAGTGAACCACTGAGAAAAACATTATTTTCGATAATTTGTAAACGTTAAAGACATTTGTTGTGTAATTTTGTGAATTACTCTTTATCTACTTGATCTCAAATAAACAGTATAGTCGGCGTAGGTGTAACAAATCGCAAGTGTGTTACTTTATTGTTTTTAAACAAAAGACAAGGGCAGTTGAATACTCTGGTTTAAATTTCTGTTGTTTTTCTTGTTTATGAGAACGTAAACTAGTATCGTGTTGAAAAGAGACAAAATGAGGGCCACGCGAGTAAGAGCGACAGGTGTGGCGGCTTTAGCGGTCTTCTTGGCAGTTATAACAGGTAACTTATTGTTTGAGTACTTGATCTACGTTACGATCATCAAACCACGCTCTTAAGTTTAAAAAAAACTAATAAGTCGAGTTTTGTAAGTTGGTAATTTCAAATTGTCATATGTGGACATAATGATTCATACATGTTATTTTGAGGTTAGAATGTAATGTACCTGTAGGCATAGTCTGTATTTTATATTATAATTAAAAAACGATAAATGGAAAAATAGTTTCTGAGTGTATCTACTAATCTTATTATTGCATAATTATTTTCTAATCTATTAAATGTACTTAAAATCTAAAAAGAAATTGCATTCAAACCACGTAATTTAAAATAAATATTCAATATTTTCATTTATACTCAATATTAAGTCATTTAAGAAGATTTAAGTCAACACATGAGATAAAGAATAAACTGTAGACAAGATTCAGTACAAAATATTGTAGTCCAGTGCGAAAACCGTTGCCGTCCGTTGGATGTTCAACAGGGCGGCAACGCGGCTCGGCCACAGACCAGGTTTCCTAGAACAATTGAGAATTCTGCCACATTCGTTCTGGACGCGTCCATGCGTTACTTTCTCACCCGAACGCCAGCGAATCGATCGAATGGAAATATCGCATCCGCTCTTTTGTTCAACAGCAATTTGAATAATGGACTAATGATTGCTCCGCGTATGATAAAGCTTTGTAATTTTACATGCAAATTTCGCGTAAAGATAAATGCTCAAAAATATTTTATCTGTTCTATGTTTCCCAATCATGGTGTAGCACTATGGGATACGGGCATATTGCAACGGTACTAATCATCGACCTTGATTTTATTACGATAAAATACCTTGGATACTAGCTTCTATATAAGCTCTTAAAGAATTAAAGTTCAATTGTTAACAATGAGAAATCCAACGCTATACACAGACCTAGAAAATTTATAAGTGTATATTTTAAATGCATTGATAAAAACCTTGCAGTTCATTGTCATGTGACCTTCGATAGATATTATCAAATGTCAAACGTGAGGTTAGACTGCTAACGATATCTCTTGAGAATGATAATTAATTTCACTAAAACAACAAGATAATATAATTAATATATTTTTATCCAATTGTAATTCTCTCATCTCCAATTAACACAAAGAATGAAGATCGTAATAATTCATATTTTATACCAATCAAGCTTGTAACTACGTGAATCCCAGTGCAATGCGATATACATGCAAATTGAACGCATCAGTGGTGTCGTTACCCTTAGCTGTTCGCAGTTAACGCGAACACAAGCTGTCATAATGACTATGTGCAGCTATTTATATATACAGACATGATAATTCCAAAGAAGATATCCTAATGTATAAAAGTTGGCAAGTCTTAGTTGTTACATTCCTGATCATAGATAATGTAAGTATTTCAGACTCACAGGACAGAGAAATCCCTCCAATTAAGTTGCAAAGATTTCAATACAACGCACGCGGTAACACCAATGTATCCGACGCCTAAAATTTCTGATACGCGGAGAACAAAGATGGAGGAGGTTCCGACAATTTAAAATCTAAAAAGACTTTCAGAAAAATCTTATTTCTACAAGATATGTGTTACTAGAATTTGGTAAGGAATTTCAACTTTGTTTTACGTTTCCAAGAATGCAACCATGAGAGCTGGCTTTAATTAAAAAAAAGGTCGGAGTGTGCCTCGTTAAAATGGTAAAGTATACACTTTTATAGTAACGGTGTAGCCGTGATGTGGGTCACTATGATGAATCACACGAACATACATCACACATCACGTACCGGACCACTTACGTGACAACGTAACTACCGCACACGTGATGATGCCCCGGTACGTTGTATTATAAAACTCAACGCAGAATTCAGTAAATCAAACGTTAAACTAGATTAATTTTACTGCAGTTTCATAAAGCACTCTACTAAAATATAATCCGACTTAGCTTGCTGATGCTTTCTAAATTAATTAACTTAACATTTTTTTATTTAATTAATAATGGATATTATATGTAATTTAATTTACAAAACAAACGTTACCTTAAAAACTCAAATCTCAAACGTTTCTCAGAGGAATTGTAAACAGAGGTCGTGATTCGATTTCGCTTTGCACGTAAATGTTGGAATCTGAATGTGACAAGGGTCCGTGTACCAGGGGAATTCTGCGGGATTCTTGACAAGTTACATTTAATATTATAAGAATACAAAAAAAAACATGTGTAGACAGTTACTAGACATCATTGAGATAATTACCAAACCTTTATCTACCGAGGTGACTAATTTACTATGTTAACAGGAGACATTGTTTTAAATATATATTCATAGATTGAATGTAGATGGCTATAAAGGTAGAGGAAGACCGAAGAAGGTCTGGATGGATTACGTGAAAGAGGATATGCGTGTAAAGCGTGTTCAGATATGACGGCTGACAGAGATGTATGGAAGAGTAGTGCTTACGGTGTCGATTCTTCTTTGGACGAAGGGCAGGTTGATGGGGACTAACGTATTCGTCCGGTATCGGCACCGACTAGTTTCGAGCCCATTCGAACCAGGTTCGAACGCTCGATAATCGCTAAATAGTCGGTGCCGGCACCGTTAATGTTATCAGTTTTAATTTTAGTTTCTTTTAACATGTCCTAGTTGCTATACTAATTGATGTCATATAAAATTAAATCAGAAACGATTTTATGAGAATGTGCTTTACTATTTATGTTGGTGACTGATACCCTGATAAATGTTATCGTGTGAAGCAGGTAGTCCCTACGTATGCGTTTCGATTTATCGAACTTAAAAATATCTTATCTGTGCAAAACTATGTTATATCCACATATCAATGTTTTATACTGGAGATATTTTACTTGCGTTGAGGTGACGAGGTGGCTATGGATAACGCTAGTTAAATAAACATTATTGATATATCAACCGGTACAAGGTTTTACTACCAAACTTGAAATTGTTCACAACTTTGTCAGTGTAGAATTAAATGAGGCCTAAGTTACTACTGTATACATCTTCTATGTACCAGTGAAAGTCCCGTCAAAATCCGTCCAGCCGTTTAGAAGATAGCATAAAACAAAAAACTATCAGACATCATTTGTTTTTTGTCATTTTGCATACAAGAATCTTATCGGAACAATATGAAAAGTTGTGGATCTAAATTTTTTTGGCATTAACTAATCGAAAAATCGTGTCTGTCATATCCGTGATAAATGAAAATCGGACTGCCTGCCTTTCGGGCTTGGATGCGTGAGTGCTTATTTGAATTGGTTGATATTTATTGGGTCGCCAAACGTACGATTTGACCGTATGTAAATTGAAAAATAACTGTTTCCTTACTCACTAATAACATGCAGTCGTGAGTCATACATTACAAGGCTGTGGAAAGATGGCCGCAAATATTTATGCAAGATGAATTTACATAAATGTACAATTCCTTTATACATTGATAAATATAACCATAGTTTCTTTTTATCTGCGGTATTCTAATTTGATCTATATTTAAACATTGTCGTTTAGTATCTGACTACTATTAGAACCGGTTTGCTAACATACGTAGTGGTTATCATGTTATTGGCGAATGCGTCAAATATAAATATGTACTAAGAAAACATCACGTGATCAAATAGTGGAGGTCTTGAGGTTGAATGGTTTTATTGAAAGCAAACACAAACAAAACCACTTCCCGATACGTGACGAACAGATGATAACACAAAACGCTTGAATATCAAGTAAATGAATGAAGTAAGCTATTGTAGGCGTGCTTCTATAGAAATCAGACGGTGTTTGTTTCCAAACAAGATTCTAGACAAGTCTTAGGAAAATGTTTAAAATCCAAAATTAGTTTACTTTTAACGATATGAGATTAGGTAATATTCTTGTGCAAAGCGGTCGCTAGCATCCCAACCGCATTACCGCAACCAATGAAAATATTCTACTGAATAAATCTAAGTTTATCTTGAAGTTTTTCGATTTAAAAATTCTTATTAACTGTTTGTTTATGCTCAGTATTTCTTTATATATGGTAATGTGTAGTATGGTCTCATTACACTGCAGTAGAGTTTATATTTCTTCCTCTGTGTAATATTGTTCGCGTGAACATCGTATTTCACTTTTTTACTTTACTTTTTAATGCAATCGCATTATCTAATAAAAGTCGTATTTCTAAACAATTTGACATTGTAAGGCATTTGTCATCATTTACACAATATTTATCATATCTCATTTCCTCTGTCTTATGTATTATATTGTGACGATATTATGATTCATAATACATCGACTTCTTTCAAGACAACACCATATTACTCGTACAGTTTTTGTAAAACGACTTTCAACTAAGACTCCGTCAGAATTTAAAAAAAAAACGGTAGCCTATGTCTTCTTCCAGACAGTATTCTACGTCTATACTAAATATAATAGATATCCGTTGTGCCGTTATGGAGATACATTCTAACAAAATCTAAACTTTCGCATTTATAGCATTATGATGATTAAAAAAAAAATAGATTCCTGTATTACTAAACTTTAAGGAAGTAATAGAACCATAAGTATGTTAAAGTAAAATTAAAACGTTGGCTCTAAGTTTATTGTCCATATTTGCATATTTAAAAATATTCAGAAAGTAGGTATTTTCGATTTACAACTGCTTGCTATCTTCTTAACAAGTTGTCTAAAAATGCAAATCTGATGACATCGACCAAAATTACCGTTAAAGTATAAATAAGGTCAGTTTTTTTTTAACAAAAACTTAACTTTTACTGAAACTGGACGATAACATTAATTTGGCTCGTGCTGATTCCATTTAGAGTTGAATTATGACACATTAAGCCAATAAGCCAGCGCTAGCCGGTTTTCAATAATGTAAATTTCCGTCTGCAGAGTGCATCTCGAAGTATTATCGCTTTCGTACAGCTTCTGAATTCTTGATAACCGGCTTTATCGTGTTATAACCCGTTTGCAGCGGACGGGAAGCGGGGACGTTGCGAATATTTTCCCGACAATTTCACTCAGGTGTCGAGTTTTTGTTGTTAGAACCGGACCCTACACACCCCGGTTTCTTCTCTTTGCTTATACGTTGTTTTTATCTTGCTTGTGTAGTTTTAATTGTAACATAGGCTTTCCTAGCAACCAATGAAGCATTCTTTTTATATGTTAAATTACTCTCGTTTTCATTTGTTTTATTATTGTTATGTTTGAATACGTATTGATATTTATTGTCATTGTATATTTATTGAATTACACAGCGATTGTAGCTTATAAATTACGCCCACATAGGGTGTAATTTAGTAAGTGCAGTGATGAACTGAATTTACTTTTATAATTGTTATTCTAAACTCGTGCAGTCGTTACAGCGATGATTAATCTATTATTTACAAGTGCTTTGATTGTTTTATGGTCTTACGTATCATCAATTTGTATTATTTAAGAATAATTAATAGGTACACGGAGTTATTGACTCTACTATTTTGTATTGTTTACAAATCTGTGCTGAAATCTTTTACATAGCTTTCTGCTATCGAAAGTTCGCCTAAAGAAGGTAGATTCCTCCGGGCTTGATAAATTATTTCCTTCTAACGTTTATATTAGAAGAAACACTCTTAATTTGAGTATGTAATAGTTAGGTTATTCTGTTCACTTAATCAGAATCAATGACTCAGAACAAAGGTACGCAAGACGATTGTTAGCGGAGAGGTCGATAGTGTTACAAAAACAATATACAAATTAAAAGACGTAATATTGTTTTGTTACTTTATAATGTTATTGAAAAATTTGTTTGAAACATTTGTTTTTGTATGCCAATTTAAAACGACAATAATTTTATGAGCTTATTATAAAAGTATAAGTTGTAATAGAATAAAATATTAAAATGAAGTGCGAAAAGAAACTGTAATTTAACATTGTATTGTAAACCATAGACAACAGTAGCTGTTTAAGTTTAAAACTCGTTGCAGTCAAAGACTGGTTTGCCGGCACGCTGGCATCGCTCGTCGGAAACAGACTGTGTCGAACCAACCGGACTGACGACCGACTGGCCGCGGACCCGCGGACCTTGACGTTTCGTTTTTTGACGTTTTAAAACAAAAGTATATCAGGGTTGCCACATTTTATGATGAAAATTGACACGGAATTAAACTAAGTTTGTACGGAATTCTAAAGTTACTTCAAAAGATTTATGAATTGAGGATAATTTGAACTATATTGTATTATTAATACTTTAGTATTTTTATAAGAGAAGGCGCAGAACTGTTATTTCCTCCGGTCCAGCTAAATTATTGGTGTAGCTATTATTGTAGTGTGGTGGTTCCAATACTATATGTTTACATGTAGGTATATCGTCACACAGAGAATTAGCTGTGAGCAAACAATACTTAAAGGAGAAATGTGATAATTTGCTCGCTGTTTTCCCATAGATGGAATATATTTAAGCCTGTACAGTTTCTCACCATTGTTTCGGACGTTGTAATTGCTCGTGCTTGCGATTTCTTGCGATGTTCCGTCGCCGGAGCTGCACCGTTGCATTTCGCTTTGCGGTCATTGTTCTCACCTCTAACAATACGCGAACAACCCAGACTCTTAAACGATCATATATCGATACTGCGTCACCATTTCATATTTTTTAAATTGTGTTATGTTGTTAAATGTACAATACATAAAAAAAACAAATCTTTTTATTTCACTGATGTGTTTGCAAGAAAATTCGTCATAAAGCTCAGGCAACTATTTTAAAACCATTGCAATGTTCAATAGAAGCATTCAATTCAATTCTTAAGTCAGTTTGTAACAGAGACATATAATTTAAATCGATTATAAGTTTTTAATAAATCTCTCTCGACTTTTATTTTACAAAAATAACATATTACGATTCATTAGCGTCCCGGGCTGCGGTTATTTTGGCCCACAAGTGGTCCGATAAATGCATCGGGCAACATAATTCAAATTGCACCATCACTTAAATTGAGTTTGAGCGAGCCGAACAAAGATGGCGCTTACGTAATTATTTTACAAACAAATTAGATGTTGCCTACAGCTCCGCATGTGTTCGTCTCTTACTTTCTTTACTGATATTTTTGATAAATCTTTTTACTTTTTTCTTGTCCCTTAAAAATAAGGAATAAATTTAAAGCAACATTTATCTACGGATGTGTCCGCCATATTGGTTTTTGTTTAATGACATTACGTTCATCGATTTTATTGAGAGAAAATAATTTTAAGGATTATATTAAAACACGTTTCGAAACAATCGTTTCTCTCGTGTTCCGAACATTTTCAATGATTGGTGTTATTGAATTCGAACGCAACAAAATAGTGTTGCGGAAGAACAAAAGGGATTTTTTAAACGTTCACAATATTAAACTACTAACAAGCGATGTGATTTTGTTTGTTAATAGAATTAGTTCCTATTTCTAGACTATAGATGGATATGTTTCATAAAATGAATTTCATTTATTGTGAATATACAAATGAACTTTTGATAATACACATTTTTATATTATTGAAAACGTAAAGGATAAAGTTATTATGTTATAAATGGATTTCATTTCTGATAAAGGAAATAAACAATAATATTTCGCTTATTGTTCGCCTTTGATTCTTAGAAATTAAAATTAATAACCTATTGCTTTTGATCAAAAACATCTTCAAGAGAATACGGGATCGTTTATTTAAGTACTATGTTAATGGAATAAATAAAATACATTATTGTCATTTATGCGTGTTTGAATTTTCAACTGTTTTAAAATGTGTTTTATATCAACAATGTCGTCTTGTTTTTTCTTCTATATAAAAGTAATAATCGATATTAAAATTTAGTGCAAGTTCCATGATTGTTGTATCGTCATCGAATAAAGGAGTTGGCAGTGTGCCAGCTTGTACTCAACCCACATTCACCCTCAAAACAAGGTTCACGAACTCTACCGTTTCCGCATATTACCAGATATCATAAGTGTTTCCATTTTACTAAAATTGATTCAACTACATAACGTACGAATACATGAATGGTGTTATGCAAGATTGCAACATAAATCAACATAATCGTAATTTTAATTTTGAATTACCAACTTCTGTTTTACGCTAACATACGATTACATTTTCTCCAACATACAATAATAGAACATTTGATATAAAACAACGACAAACAACAATGCTATGTGATACATATCTGTTTGTAAATACAAAGGCCGTTTATGAAATATTCCTTTGGCATAGTGACTTGAATTTCTTTTGTGTAAGTAACCCTTTAGCTTAACAAAAGGCCACCGGTCTCGTGTAAACATATGGACCAGAGTCTGAACCTCGCAAAGGACAGTACATAAATACAAATAACCTCAAGAAATATGTATTTTAGAATTAAGACTAGTGGACTATAAACATAAGAAAGACATTGTGGTATTGTTTGCTTAAAAACATTTATATAATTAGTGTAATAATAGTTACAAACGGATTAGGCAGACATTTTTCAGTTAGATCTCGTTATTCCATCTCAGTGAATTAACAAATCTGTTATGAACCATTCGTAAATTTTACAAAATAACCGAAAAAGTCAGAACTATAAAATGTATTCGTTATTTCTGTCTACCTCAAAAAGTTTCGTGTTATTAATTGTCATATTTATTTTTCGGCCCACTAATTTTTGCAAAGTACTAATATGTTTTCAAAAGGATAGTTAATTTTTCAACAAAATTACGCACGCAGTTAGCAAAAGGAAATTATTGTACATACTTGAAATCGTTTATTTCTCTTTATAAACAAGAACGCTAAACAGATTCAGTGATTTCAAGTGTAGAATACTCGCAATTTTATATTTAATGAATTCCGATCTGTTTAATTTTAAACTTGATGCAATTTGCACACAACTTTGAATTGAAATATTGGAGATGGCAAATAATTTAATTTAATTTTTCTCTACTCATGATTTCTAGTTAAGAATACCATCAAAATATCATGTGTGGATAAAGCCAGCTACACACCTTCAGTTTTAACTGAACAGACAGTATACGGCATTTGGCACATCGGAAACAAACGACTGCTGTTCGACGTGCCAAATCAAACACCAGTGTCGGAGTATATCATTACACTAAAAGCTATAACTTGAGAAACATTCCGTATGACTGATCGTGAACTAATTTCCATTTTAAAAAAGGCTTCATTAGACATGTCAAGTATGTTTCATTTATGTAAGTCATCTATTAACACGTTCAATGCTAATATGACTTTAACGTGTTGAACTGAACTTGCAGCGAGAGTCGCAGCGGTCGATGTGTTAATAAGTGTCGTCTGCTTTGGGCAACTTTATTGACATTAATGAGGAGTGCGTCCGGTGGTCAGCGGTTGGTGTGGATGACGTATCATGTTACGTGTAAGCAAATAAAGGGGGACAAGGGCCCGCTGGTCACGGGAACTCGAAATTTTGATTAGTCCTAATGGAGGCGATGATATAATTTGAAATAGAATCTCATTTCAATTAGGGTTATTTTATATGTACTTGGTTTGGGGACAGTATCGGACGGTATTGTATATCTCGCAATTATAAATATTAGGAGCACAATTTTAAATTAAGCGTAAGTACCTAAACCTAAGTTCGTTATGACAAGTCTAGACAAGTGAAAACAAAGGAAGTTCGCGGGATATATTGGATATGTGAAACTCATATGACGTACAAGAGTATCTGTCAGTAATATTGTCTATATGATATAAATGGTGCTGTTACCAGCTTTGTTTCGTGGGTTCATCGTCACTTGTAAATTAAAGGAGACATTGTCTTAATTGCCACAATTACAGATGCGCCACGGCCGCATTCCCGGCCCGGCTTTGTGACTAAATGAGGCATAAATCGTCGGGTATTCTAAATTCACTAGTTACGTATCAGGCCGACAGATGGTCTTTTGTTACGAACGGACGGTTACAAAAAAAAAGATTTCAAAGTGGACATGTGTTACGAAGCGCTCTATTGTTTTTGACGGTTCTTTCAAAATGTTGAAAATTCATCTTTTTTTTTCTATTTCATGAGAAACTGGCCTGTTACATTTGGTGGAAGACGACTTTATGCCGAAAACAAATGATCAAGAAATAATAACCTTAACCTTTTTGTTTAAAGTTTGATTTTATCAACTTCACAGTTTAAGTTTTCATATTTTTTATGGTATCAAATGGTGATTTTATTTTCATTACTGCCTATATTATTTATTAACTTTAAAATACGATTGAAGTTTATTTCTCCTCGTCTTTAGAAAAGTGTAAGGCGATTATAAAAGAACACAAAAATAATTCTTAAGCGGACTATGCGAGTTATGCAATATACCTGCGTTGGGTCGCGACGCGTGCCTCAGTTTTTATGAAGGACGAAAGGAAGCAACATTCCGAGCTATTTAATACCTTTTATTGTGACCTCAAACGTGATTTAACCTTTCCACGGTTCATGCGGCAAGCAGAGTGGGGAGAGTTGGGCGGTCTGATCTCATAAGAAGTTCTTTTTGTTCCCTGTTCGAAGTTTTCTTCGCGTCTAATAAAGCTCCAAAGTATTTATATTGTAAAGAATGGCTATTCATAAGGTACTTTGTCAGTTTGATACTTTATGAAAGATTCTGTATAAGAAATTGAAATTTAAAAATAATTTTCATGACGTAATTTAAGATTCAGTTTTTCTGAAGCGCCAATAGCTTAAGGGTACGGACTACCGATATACAAGTCTTGGGTTCGAATCAAATCATTCGACTATTGCCGTGAACCATATACTAACACAAGCTTTTTTAACCTTACCTGGAATAATTACAAAAAATAATAATAAATAAACAGATATTAAAAAAAGTTACCAATCTCATAAACAACCTGAAATCATAGGTACTTGTATTATAGTTAAAATTGTTGGAATAAAATATTCGTAATGCCATGACATTTCGGTTCATACAAGCTTCAATCGATTATAGATTTCTTAACATATCAATATCATCATGTCAGCCATCTGTCGCCTACTGCTTGGCTTATGCCTCCTCTAGAATCGCCACGGCGATCCTCGGCTACCCTCATACAGAATACTCCCGCAAACGTTACCAGATCATCGGTGCATCTTACGGGAGGCCTACCAATGCCGTGTCGACCTGTCCGTGGCCGCCAATCAAGGACTGTGTCTCTATCAGCGGTCCGTTCATAACGTAAAATATGCTACTAAGCAATTAATGACAATAAAATCTTTAAAGAGTTCAATAACCTTCGTAACATCGTAATATAATTTGATGCAATACGATATTTCCGTTCCATAGTTATGCCTTATCAGGTTCTATTTTAGCTATCAACCGCAAGACCACTAACAACACAAAGAGAAAAAAAACAAAGGAAGTAAACAAAGGCGCGCGTGATGTAGAGGGTGTTCTACGGGAGATCATTCAGGAGCCATTGTGGTGCCCCGTAAGACTTAGTTACGTAGGGGATTTTGACCGAACCGTCTCATAAATGTAACGTTATTTCACTTTTACTTCCACCATTATATTATGGGCATCAAAATGAATTATGTGCATTGTTTTATTTCAATTCTCTTGTTGGAGACTTTTTTTTTTTACAAATCGAACCTATGTGTCTATTCCCACATCAGTGTAAACCCAAGCTTATTTTTATGTTAAATCATCTCAAACGTTAATCTAATTTAATATTTTTTTTAATTCACTTTAATTAATCTACCGAAATTTTTGAAATGTCTGTACAAAGTTATGGCCAATTAAATTATCCTCCATGAACCACAACTCCTTTTACAGTCTACGTTTTATGTTTTAATATACCGCATTACTACGTCAGTAAGACAGGGGATGAAAGAATATAAAGCCGTCGTTACAAAGAAACTGTTCTAGGGTAATAGGGATTCCGTAACAAAGCGTAGAAACTACAAGTAAGCATAAATCCATATTGCTTTTTAAATATGTTTATAATACAAAGAAAAACATCAGAAACGAAAGCTCCAACCACTCAGCTACTGTAGAATAATTAAAAATTAATAATAATTAATCATTCGATCATATTTCAAGTGGTGTTAAGCAGCAAGCGGTAACTCGATATTTTATAACAAGACGCAATGTTTCTTCTCATTCGGAATTATGCTAATGAAAGACGCGATTGTGTATTCTTGCGTTCAAACGGTTTAGACCACAATTAGCGAAATAATACTCTCAGTGAACGAAATTTGACCTCAAAATTCTAGCAGCGCTTATGCGAATGTGGAAAAAGCGGTCCGCAGCGCTCTCTCGGATTCTAAACAATAAAACGACAATGTTAAAGTGGGCTATGAAATGTAGAGCTCTTTATTCTGTGAGGTATTATTCTATTTTTAGTGGAGGTATCTCGGCGTCCGGCGCGCCCGATCTCGACAGCCGCGGCTCGTATAAGTAGGGGTTTTTAATAAAATTAAAAACTTTACGAATGCCCCGCGTTAATCTTCCCTTTCGGAATTAATCTAACGCGGACGTTTACAATGCGGATAAAATTTAAACCTGTTATTTTTAGGAAAAAATGCTGTTTTGCACTAACATTGTTAAGCAATGAAATTATACTATGTTTACATCAATTACTTTCTAATGTTTACTTTTAAATGTATAATTAAAAGAAGCTATTTGCATAATATAATGATAGATGATGGTAAATGAAAATTCATCATCATCATTAGTTCAATGTTTCCTGCTCAACATAAGTCTTATTTTACTTGGTTTTTCATATTTAAGGAAAAACATTAACGTTTATTCAAATGAATTTAATAATACTTACATGCTTTACTAATAAACCCGCTCGATGCAAAGAAGCAGAAATAATTAGTGCATAAAATAATATTTTCATGTTTTGAATACAAAAAAGTTTCTTCACTTAATTTAAGTTTTAAACGACAGTTAGCTTTTATTCGTATTGTGGAACGCTATAAAAGGTTGTATTATCACAGTAGGTTTTTATGTCTTTTTCATATTTCATTTTACTATCTTCACAATGCATTAAAAGTAAATGTAATTTGAATACAACATTTTTAATAATCAAAAATTTCATTGTAACGAACAATGAAAGAATAAACCATTTATTTATCTTTTTGTTGTTTAATCAAAAATATTTGCTATTGACATTGAAGAGGTTGAAAAAGGGATATTAATGAAGCGATGTTTATCTAAGCGTCTTTTATCTAACGAGAAAAAGGCAGGGTAATGTAAACTGACCTTTTAATAAAGTACTTATTTAAATATTTTCGTTACACGAAACGGATTCAAGTGGTACCGTTTCAAGTTTAAAATGTTTCTTTCAATGAGGTTGAATCAGAAGTGGGGGCTGGCTGGAGTCCAAAGTGTGTTGTTTTTTTATGGCCTCAGGCCGGATCTTTGCAACACTGGAGCCAGCCAAGCTCGTCAAGTGCCTTCAGGGAAATTTGTGTGTGTCTACGCATAAGTCGAAACTTCTGCTTAACGTCTCTTATAAGACTGTTTGTTTAGACTTGAAGTTTTTTTTTATTTTTTTTGTTATCTCGATTTCACTGTCATCGATACAAGTTAGAGTAAAGATTTGGTAATATAAATTGAAAATTAACTTTAATAGAATAAAGCCAAAAGTTCGACAGATATTTGTGTTAAAAACAACTAAGCTATAATAGCATTAAAATTCAATTAATCCAAATACATTCTACTAATACTATAAATTATACAATTTGGATGGATGGATGGATGTTATCCATCTCCAAAACAGCTAAACGGACCTCGCTAAAATTTGACTTAAACTTAAAACAGTCTGAAAGAATACACTACTTAGTTTTTTTTAATCAGCAATAGATGGCGTTACGAGCGTCAGCTAGCATATTTCATACCTGATTAACATTTAAACTTATGATCCATCATCGAAGTTCCCCGAGTTGTTTAATTTGGACAATTCGAAGCACTTCACGGAGCAATTGCCTAAGACACCCACTGCGGACGTAAATTAATCTTGTTAACGAGCAACTTCTTAAAGTCTTATAATAAAACCGTTATTCGTCAGTAGAACATAAAGCTGAATTAATTTTAAAGATCCTCAGTCGACTGTCTCGTTATTGTTCATTAAATAGAACTGCCTATTGTCCGGAGTAAGTGGATAGTACTGGAGATTGATGTTATTACATTCATGTCGTTTATATTATTTGCTTTCGACTTTTTGAGTAGAATTACACTTGTTAAGTAATACAGCAGCATCTTAGAAACGAGAGTCTCCTTGTCTTAATATTTTTTTTTTAACATGATATATTTATAATATTTTCGAAGCCCCAATAGCTTGGTTAGGGGTACGGACTAGCAAGCATCGGTTGGAATCCCACCATTCGACTATTGACGTGAACCATAACCTGGCACAAGCTTTTTCAAGATTAACTGGAATGGTTACAAGATGTAGTTATCATCCAAAACGTAGTAATATTAATTAAAAAAAAAACCAATAAAATTAAGAAGTGGTATAAAGAGTGTTACTTGTAAATCATTGTTATAACAATTATTTACACTTCATATAAATGTTAGAGAAATATCGATAGCTAAATATCAAACACCACGTGACCATACGTTACGGCAGGTGGCGCTGACGTTTCAATTAAGCTTTCAATTTGTAAGAGAACCGAAAACATGTCGTGTAATAATTTTATATAACTTTGTTTCAGGTACTTTTCAACGAATTACGAAAAATCAACATTTTTTCTAAGCATACGTTGAACTATGAAGGTTTGATTCATCTTTGGGTGACGTTTGTATTTTTATGAATATTTAAAATACTAGATTAAGCATCTTATAAACGAGCGAAATAGTCTAAGGCCTGATTATTTTTTTTTTTTATACGGTTGTAACAAAATGGATCGTTCCCCTTTATGATAGATCAGGTTGTTTGAGATCCTTAGATCGGTTTAATTCTAAGCGAAAAGATAAACAAAAATAATACTATATAGTTCATTGGGATCGGCTGTTAAAATTGCTCAGTTTACGAAGTCTTTGTTTTAATTATTTAGTAACCCTTGCAAAGCCGGGTCGCTAGTTAATAATATTTATACAATGTTGACGTATTGTTAACCCTTTAAACGGCGCATACCCATCGAACAATAAACCCGCATTCAACGTTTTGTGTACTCACAACTGTGGACAAACACATATCATTTGTCATAATCAACTTAATGTAAAACAATTGAGGGCGCATTCAAATAAATATTGAACCCGTGTTTAAAATGTGTCAAGTAACGATGTTAAGTAGATGTAATTAAGCGGGTGGGACAGACAGGGTAAATATTCTACTATATTACAATATTCTAGTGATTTCTTTCGAGTGAAATTTAAAAAAAAACTTAGCGTATGTTTTCTTCCAGACTATATTTTACACCTGTCTCAAATTCCAGCGAGATCCGTTTTGGAGATAACAGTTATCCATACATCCAAATTTTCGAATTTATGATATTAGTAAGATTTTATAGAGCTCAGTAGGATCTTGCCCTAAGTTCAAATTGAAAAAAACATTGGCTTGAAATTTATGAGTCGTTTTTTTCAGCTTTTATTATAATCATCATCATCAGCCCTTGTCTGCCCACTCTTGGACATAGGCCTTATTAGCTTCTATGTTTTATGTAAATATTTCAATAGTATACACTTAAAGTAGAAATTAACTGTAGTGCGTTTTACTATTAGTACAGTTAAATATGTTTTTTTATTATTCAAGATAAGTAACATCCCTTTTGCTTCAGAAGGATATCACTGGGGCCCGAGGAAAAATTATTAATGAGCTGAAGACGGCAACGCAAAGTTTCATGTTTCTGATAAGTTGTTTGTTAGTTCTTTGCAACTTTGTGCATAGTTAATGGTGTAAAATTAGTTTTACAGCGGGTTTCTTTATAAAGAAGTTCGTTTGATACTTCCTTGTGAAATAAAAACTGTACCTTTACTTACACCACCCACTTGTCTATTTTGTATTTTAATTAATTTATTTAAACTATATCATTACGGAATATATACGCTTGTATCACACACAAAAGCATTATAAATTAATTAACAAATCCTGAATATTTAAAAATAAACTTAAACGGAAATTGACCGCTTTCAATTTAAATATCGAGTATATTTCAAATTAAAGAAAATACAGAAAAGGCAGTCATCTATCTCTAAAACAATACATTTTTTTTATTCTGTAAAATATATCAAGCAAGAACAGAGAGACGGTGCTATGAATTATTCACATAATTCATTTTAAGGGTTATTACTCCCTCGACACTGAGATATAAATATTAAAGAAACTGGCCATTCAATAGAGTCGGTCACATTTACTTGTTTCCGGTTTACGTAGCAGTTATATATACCATAGTTGAACTTATTCAAAACTACTGATCGAAATTAGATTAGAAAGAAATCAAGAAAAGTTAAAATGTTGAAAATATCTAATCGATATGATACTATATTTCAAAATACCCAATGTCAAACCATTAACAACATAAAATATATCTAACAAAGACCATTAAATGAATTAAAGAGAAGTAATGCGAATTTTCTCTCAAGTTGTAATAAAAGGATTTGTACGAAGTTGAGAGCAATTTATGCGGCCCCCGAGTACTTCCCCAATTTATGTTAGTGTTCCACAAACGAAGGCACCGCCCGTTCCTTTTAGCATCTCGCGCCAAAACCATTCAACAGTTCCCTAATCTAAGTGACCACGTCATTAATTCTCACAATATCGCGGTCGAGAATGCATAGCATTGGCTTCGGCGAGAACTATTTATATTTCCAACAAAGACGAGGGTTATAAATAAAGGTTACCCTCGGGGATGCCTTACTGCCTTTGATACGGTCCCTTTCTTATTTTCATTTCCATGCGGTCCGACTTCACGGCAGTATCTTCGCGTAGTTCATAAATCATACGGTTGGTTCGCGGCTGTTGCGAAGTGTACGCGACAGTTGACGTTATCTAATAACAGGTGCTCGTGGCGGGAACGTAATTGTGCTTGTTCGTGGTTAATATCGTGGCGCTAATGTACACGGCGGATGATTGATTTGAAAAGTTTGTTATAATTAATAGTATACTCTTTTAATGCGCTAATATTAATATTAGTCATGTAATAGCATCGTAGTTTATTAGAATTAAACATGCACTGTTATTAGGTACACGCGCACTTAACATTAAGGTTAAGAATTTAATTATTACATCGCAAAATTCTCTTGACAGTAATGCGTGATTTAATGTCTTCTGTTCTGTGGTTGCACAAAACTTTAATGATAGCAGATCTTATTTCTGTCTATCTTTTTGAGCGAACACACCGTATAAGGCTATTGCGGGTAAAATCTGCTGAAAACATCCGTTAGTACATTCGGTCGAACGGAGTTGGCAGCCAGCATATGCACTACCTTCCTAAATTATTCAGAACACGTATACGAGTTTCCCCTTGATATTTTCTTAGACTGCAGAGCTCTTGATAATCTGTATTTGAATTTGCGAATCGCAAATTTACTGGTAAATTTAATGTTGGAAACGAGATATAAATTTTAACGTATAAGACGAACTTTAGATACAGCATTCCAATATTTAATGTTTTCACATCATAAAGGAAACGGTCATCAGCAATTTCTCTTCAATTTTAAAGTGTTCCGCATGAAAAATTAAGATAACATCCATTTAAGAATCAACTAAGTATAATTCCATTGATGCGATAAAAATTACGAGAAGTTAAAAAAAAACAGAATCAGTTTTAGGTAAATTCATACTTTAGAAAAATGAATGATTAACGTATCATCGTCATCCTCATCAACCTTTGTCTGCTCACTACTAGACCTTTTTTGGTTTCGGGGGTGAAATCAAAAAAGGTAAAGATACCCTGCTCCTGGGGCGGAACAAGATTGTGTGGGGTTTTTCCACGAAAATCTCTAGATGGCCTTACTCTAGTGCGATTGGCGGGGTTCGGGTATCTCCTATCAAACTCACCGGTGCTCATCATCATAATACACCCTTGACTATGCTATTGCAACATTGGACATGTTGTCGTCTTCCTGGGATCGTATTCCAGGGTCCCCAACTTAAGCTATCTACGTTCAAAAGCCCACTATTGGACCCAGGCTTAACCCAATGCATTCTCTTTGATAAACGTAAATTACACTTGAAAGTCATTAACCGCAATTGATACATTGTTACATTAATTAACGCTATATTAAGCTCAGCTCAACTCGGCACTATGTGGTTCTTGCGAGCACGATTCCATGTAACATCGACGATTTATGTTAATACGCTCCGATGTGATTTGAAACGGAGACGATTTACTTACACTAGTTGATACAGCAAAATTTGTTTGTTCAAATCACTTTGGTAGCTAGTACAAAATTATTTTGTTTCACAAAAGTTTGAGTCGACACTCGACTTATTGTATAAAGACAAAGAATTAAAAAAAAAAACTAATGGACCTTTGACGGGTTAGAAACTAGTCGGAACCTGCACTGATCTACACGTGAATTAAGTCGCTATTATAAGCAGTATGGTGTAATTTCTTACGAAAGTTTTAATAATTTCAAGACTAATTTCAATCTAGTTATAACATTAGTTCAGTATTATATGCGTCGAGCAATTTATCCTAGTGTTAAGTTCGTAGTGCATGTTAGTCTGGAGACAGTTCCGCCAGCGTCGCAGCTTCGGAAGACTAATTTAACTGCAATTTGCCGAGCTAGCGGAGTTACACGGACACATGGCTCATGTTCGTGATTAAGCTTTGATTGCATGTCGATTCTGAACGGGTTACGTCCGGAGAACAACGACCCGACTTGTTTTTTTTTTAACTTACCAATAACAATTTAATATCGAAGAAAGTGTTGATGGATTGCGTGAAAGAGGATATGCGTAGGAAGTGTGTGAGTTTAGATATGACGGCTGACAGTGATGTGTGGAAGAGTTGAACATACTGTGCCGATCCTCCGTAGGGAAAGGGACTTATGAGGGAATGTATGCGTCATTTCACATCTTTTATTACAAATGAAATTTTAAGACTTGACTTATACTAGTTATATCCTAGTAATAAAGGCTATTCTTATTAAAAAAAAATACAAGCTAGTAAACAAAGATTTCAATTTATTTTGACTGTATGGACCTGTACAAAGTTTTTTTTTTATCTCAAAGGTAATACAATTTCTTGCAAGAAACAGTATACCATTACATAGAATGAACAGGCACAGAAAATACACGAGGCATGTGCCCGTAATCCCCGTTATCAGACCACTTGTAAGAGAAGGAAGATAAGCTTGTTTAAAAATATCTTTGACTTAACTCGCCACAAGTGCTTTGGGGTCGTTATTTGTGCTACTTGAAGTTTTGAAGTTATACTTTTTAATAATTTATGTGTATTGCTTTAGGATTTGACTTCTGTACTTTTTATTTGTATGTTATTCTGTTACATAATCGTCATGTAAAATTAATTATAGCAACGAAAACAGTACAACAAATTTATGACACTTAAAGACGAAATCATTTAAAGTTAAATACAGCTGTATTAGAACTGAATTTATTTAAACGCGTGCACCAAATGAAAGAGTTGAAGCGAGGCGCTTACGTCAATCATCTTTAGACGGCAACAATGCACAAGCGATACCCATCTCTTGTCGGATACTTTTAAAATATCGATAAATCTGAACGCGGGGAACTAGGTCATTACATCATTTTTAATAGATTGCTTAGCGTTGTGTTGTAATTCGGGCAATGCTCCTGCAACGATATGCTGAATTGTTAACGAAATGGATGCACAACACTAAACGAACATTCCCGTATCGTGTAGACTGCGATATCTTTGTAGCTTATAATATTGTTTGAAGATGATCTTTCAATATTAGTCCCATAAGTATATATCTTGTCCATAGACTGAGCGATTTTTTTCTTATTTTACTTTTTGTGTCATGTATTAGAGAATTTTATCCCTTGACGAATTTATCGCCCTCAAAGTGAGTTAAGACGCTGCATTTTGGCGATCTGTGTAATATACATTTTCTAACATGTGCCTGGAAACTGCTGCCACTGCATGTTGGCTGCTGTCATACAGTTGCAGCTTACTTTGATTATGATATAGTGTCACAGATTTCCAACAGTATCTGGGCCCAGTGTATTCATTATAAATTCCTCAAATACATTAAATAATCGTCCGGACAAGTCCTGGCTCAATGAACACGGAGCGTCCCGTAGAGTCCGTAAGAGGCAATATATTCAGGCGCGTTGTCAGCGTAAGCGGTGTATCGTTTAACTTTGCCCAGCGTAATGTTCCAAGTACTTATTTATTGAAACCGTTTTGAAGAAGTTTCTCAATAAATTCTCGTAGCGAAGTGTAAAGTACACACGTATTACCCTGTTTGTTAAAAGTTCTTTTTTTGTTTTGTGTCGTTATGGCCTAAGTTCCTATAAACATGGAGACATTTTTAGATGTATAGGAATTGATTTGGCGTAACAAACAATATTCAGTTACTGTGTTTGCATTGTAAATGCTTGTTTAAAATTACTAAACTGGTATCCGAGGGACGTAGGGCATGTGCCAAATATGTTGGTTCGTCCACAAATACGCTTGTTTGTTGGTTATTCATTAAACAATAGCAAACTACACATAAGCTGAATAATTGTTAATTTTGTGCGGGATAATTACTAACCCTAATTGTGTAACAAAGGTTTACGTAATCAGATCAAACATTCTAATTCGACGGAGTTTCGCTCAGTTGCGGTTGATGGAGGTATATCATTTAGGTTAAAATTAACAGCTAATAACTCGAGTGTTCGGGCGGTTAATTAGAAATTTCAGTGCTGCACGAGATTTGATTTGCTCCTTGAAATTTCTCTAGTAAACTTCGTGTTAATGTAATTACACTGTATCTTGGTGTTGGTATTAGTTACCGGAGTACTATATGTTACCTGATTAATTTTATTTACGGGCGAATACCGGCGAAGTTGCCGGCTAAGTACACCAGCTATACATTTGATAGTAACGTTTGATTTCTAATCAAATGTGAGGAAATCTGCAACACTACTGAACCATGTTTCACGATATTTCAACTATTAAAACTTTCGTGAGACATTTCACTAAACTACTAATAAAAACGGCTTAACTCACGTGTAGATCGGTGTAGG
>JAODUI010000006.1:4648401-4670848 GCA_027563995.1 Papilio gigon | reverse complement strand
CTACCCCGTCCCCCACCACTGCGGCCGCCTCAGAGGAAACCACACGCGAGCTCTCAACTAATACGTACACAACAGAGGTTTGTCCTAACCCGCTCCTGCTTTGTGTTCAGTGATTGTTGCATGCTTGTTGTCGTTTGTTTCAACATCTTTACCCTGTCTCTTCCTTCCTTCGTATTTCACTTTCTCTTTCTTCGTATTTATGTGTATTTCGTGTCTTCTGCGCCGTTGTTTCGCTTCAGGACATCAAATATTACGTAACTTTACAAAACTATATATTTTTAATTTATTTATTATCTATGTATTTTTTATTTAAAATATTACGATTGCATATTTATGTTTAATCGTAGTTATGTTTTACGTCATCATTATGATCATTGTTTGTATTAGATAAAAGCATGGATGTTTAGAGTAAAAATTAGTATTTATGTTGTCAGAGAAATTTCGTTTATGTACATGACTACAGCACGAAGTCTGCTAGACGTAACTATCTAAAGTTTACATAAGCATGCCATTTAATATTTACCATGTTATGAACACGTATGTAAAAATATTGTTTCTTTTATTTAGGTAGTGAAAATAACACCGTATACAGAAGCGGTGTCGGAATCGAGCGAGGTGAATAAAGTGGATTTAGGATTGGAGGAAGCTCGTAAGTTCCTCCACTCCCCCGTCATCATCTCACCGGAGGACGCGCCGACCACAACTGAACCTGAAATGGTACGTTAATTAGCACTTTGTCCGTCAAATTCACGTTTGTATGTACAACACTAACATCTGTCTTGTGTGGAAGTGGAACGGGGTAGCGTAGTCACCTACCTAATGTCACGCATTGTAATTTGTAAATACATTATCTAACTTACCCGATATACGTTAAGACAACTATTAGGTTTTTATTTCGTAAAAATAATATCCAAAAGAATATTCTAGATATCGACATATTAGGAAATAATAAAATAAAAATAGAAATTAAATTATAGTAAGTACATAGTATAACTTTCCAAATTAATGTCAATTTTTATATTTAACGTATTTCAGAAGTGAAACTAAATTTATGTATTCATTCGGCACTAGATATTCAAATCAAGTCAGTTGTCTCGGCGTATTATCGTTCACGTCACGTTGTGTGAGCGTCCGCATGGCACTTTCAGCAAACTGTAATAATACGAGCGTCCAACGAACTGCCGCCGGCCTCCTCCGAAGCACCGACAACGCCGACGTCGATGACGTCACCTTCGCCGTCACCCACCGACGCCGCGCCCACCGAGACCACCACGCCGACAACTGTCTCCACCACGCAGCCAACTACCACATCTACCACCACGACAACCACGACGACGACGACGACGACAACGACGACGACGACCCCAGCTCCGACCACCACCGCTCCGCCGCCCACAACCACGCCCACGACCACGCCCCTCATACTTTCGACTCCGCCCACAACCCCGCCTGTTCCAGAAACCACTCTACAGGAGGTTACAAAACAGGTTAACAATTTTAACATCAAATATAATATCTATATTTTTACATGAAGACCTCTTTGTAAGTACAGTTTGCAAATACTAATACACAGCGTGTTTCACGGTCATTTAGTTAGGCTTTTTTAAGGTTTTTATTCATCGGGTGATAATTTCATATTATAATCTAACCGCTCTAATACTGTCATTATTTAATTGTTATAAATATTTGTTGTAAAATATGGTAATAGTCCCGTCCATGGAAACAAAACTTTTTCCACGAACGAGACCTTTCTGCTGAATTTAATTTATATTTTCAAATTCGAAAATTTCACTCGCGATGTACATATTAAAATGTAATTTATAATTACGTCTGTCTTAAATGGGGTAAGGTGCAACTTCTAGGTATTTCTGTATAAAAATCTGTAAAAAAATAAACTCTTGACCTCTTTGCAAACCTTTTGTTTACGATGAACAAGCTATTGCTTGACCTCTATCCCGATTAATATTAAGTGGTAATATAGTCCAGAAATGATACGCGCTAGCTTAACAAACGCCTATTCACTCTTCCTGTACAACAATTTAGATTTTTATCTTTTAAATTTTAGATACATTAATTTCAATTTTTAGACAAAGTAATGTGGTTTATATTTACTACATATGTACAGATATATATTAATATAGGGTTGTTGTAGTTGGAACAATTTTCAATTTGACGAACTTCTAGAGTTAAACGAAACAAGCATTGAAAAGTATAATTCTTATCAATTTTAAATTAATATTTATGATTACTCAATTGTTTCTGCATGCTTATTAAAGACTAAAGTGTACAATATAGTAATATGAAATGTATACGACTCCTGCAGGAGTATCCGCTGTCTTCGGAGCGCAGCAGCACCATCGTGGGCCGCACCACGGAGACGGTGACGTTCCCCATGCCCGCCAACCAGCCGCCCTCGCTGCGGTACCACATGAAGAAACTCGCTATAACCGCCGGCAAAGCTTTCAGGTGTGTTCGCGTATTGACATATATTATTAGAAATGAATATCTGGAAAAAAATTATACGAAGTTATCCTACCGAGGCATTTTCACTTGAGTCAAGTATTCATATACTAATGTTTACGTCAGCATGGCAGGGGGTGGGGACAGAGCTTTGCTTACTTTTGCTGACAGGGGGAAGGGGGTTGAATAATTGTAATAAAATTGCTTACGTAATTCTCGAACGGCTCCTTTTCAAATATCTAGGGCATCGAGGTCATCTGCGTACTGTATTCTCCCCTGCCCTTACACCTTACTTATTTTCTGAGCCTCAATTACATGTGCAGGTACATCATCCCCGCGGACCTGTTTTCTGACCCGGAGGAGGGCAGCAACCTGACCTTCACGATGTACGACGCGGACAACGTACCGCTGCCGCCCACCTCCTGGATACAGTTCATCCCCGCCAAGCGGGAAGTATATGGGTTGTAAGTATGCAAGTAACTTTGTACATGAAACATGTAAAATTATGAACTTCGAACTTGCTTTACTAAATTACACTTCTAATTGTCAATGCACTGATAAGAGATAGTACGTAAAGTGCGATTGCGTCCCCTATTGCAACGCAATGTTGTTTCTACATTTTAACGTTTCAACGGTTAACGGTTTTTACAAAGATATTCTTTCAATCGAGTTTCATACAAACATAATAGGGACTTAATCCCTTTTTTCTATTAATAGTTAAAATTTAACCTCCAATTTCATTATACAAACATAATTAATACTAAATCACAGTAACCCTACTTAACGTTATACTTTGTTCCAGACCACTAGAATCGCACGTATCCAGATGGAACTTCAGAGTGGAAGCTCAAGACAGCGAGGGTCTGGTCGCCCGAGGACCTCTAGATATCACAGTCCAGCAGCACAAAGGCGGCAGGACTATCAATCACCAGTTCATCATGCAGTTCAAACTGTTGAAGCAATACACGAACACCATCGACTGGCAGATACGAGCACTAGAGGGCATCGTCAATCTCTTCAGGGACACCGACATGGACCATCTGACTGTCCTAAACGCGACAGTCACTGGAGACCTCTGCGAGTATGTCTGGACCAATGACACCTTGCCCAAAGACCCGTCGTGTCCCATGGACGATATCAACAGACTTATGAAGGTAATGTTCTAACAATGTTCTAAAGTTTCATTTACTATGGTCCCATACTTCCAAGCGAACTCAGTCTCGACTCTCAGTGTGGTAGAAAAAGGAATCTTTAAAGCCATTATTAATATGCTTGATTTCTTTTTGGCTGGTCGTATTTTCTCTTTATCAATTCATCGTTCCCAATCTTCCTTTAAGACGTTAGTAAAATACTTTGAAAAGGGTTTTGTTATATGATACGATTCTTCACATGTTTTTCTAAATGTTTCAGATAATGGAATCGGAGACGGAGCCTGGTAAGCCGTCCGCGGCGCTGCTCCGCGCGATGTCGCCCGAGCTAGGCGCGGTGCGCGTGCGCTGGGCGGGGGCGGGACGCTGCGCGGCGCCCGCCCGGCCACGTCCACACGACACCTACCCGCCCGTCACGCGCAACCAGGTCGACCACCTCACGGCCACTGTCGGTCATCTCCTCGTCTATAAAGTACCTGAGGTTAGTACTATACTTTTTTAGTTATTAAATATGCTAGCTAGAAAATTTTACGTTTTCACTTGGTCGCTCATTATAAAACCTAAGAGGGAATCTATTATAATGTTTTAAAATTTACATTTTAGAGCTCAATTCGTAATATACGGAGACACCATTTAGTACATTGAAATGGTTACACCCTAATACTTGTTATTTCTCAGGCTATTTTTATTGTTTTAAATGTGCGATAGATAAATAATACGACACGTGTTGATTATTTGTGTAAATAAGGTTATAAAATAAAAAAAAATGTAACATTTTTCTAAAATGTATACCAATGTGTCATGAAATAAATTAATAAATATATATATTATTATTATTGCGATCTATTGTGACTTGAGACACTGACACTGTTGTCGCTTGTTGTCGCAATGACATTGCATCATCATTCGAGGTTTCGTACGTAAGTAAAAGTCGAAATGTGTATAGTATAAAAAATGTTTTTAAAAGTATTGACGGAACATTGCGAACAATTTTAGAAAACTACTTTCTTATCAATTGTAACTATGTATGTACGTCTGTAATTAAAGCTAGCTAACTTGTAGTTAAATTTGATCCACTTCCTGGTTTCCGATTGAGCTGAAAATTTGCATTTATAAATCCAATGACAATGCAATATTATTAGGATATAGAGCTGATCTGATGGACGGAGGCCATAAGAACTAGGGAATGAAACCACGCAATGCATGTTATTTCGAAAGTTATATTAGTAGATCACACAAATATTTATTTGGGATGAGAATCGATACCGTTATCGTTTAACTACCACTGGCCTAGGCGAGTTGATACACTGATGTCTCGCGTGACGTCATGTTTACGTCGTTACAAGAGAATATTGTTATACGCCATCTACCGCTCGTAAGGCAAAACATTACGCGAGCCTCATAGGTAAAATTTAGTCACAATTAGCTTATAATTTCGTATTTTAATTGATTATTTATGGTGAAGTTGAGTTTATAAAATATACTTATTTTAATCTCAATATTTATACTCACTTATACTGAATTCGGCTTATTTACATTTCATAATTTAAAAATGTTGATGGTGACGCCATCTGTTACTACATTTTAGTACCAAAGATATTTTGTATAAGATGGTAAGCTACGTTTTAGAGCTATTATAAAGAAAACTGATTTTACTGACTCAAGTTGATTTTTAAGGTCATCATATATACTAGTTGATTGGTTTTTGTACTGATTTGCTGTGAACCAGGATACGTTCTTCGATCCGGAGGACGGCGGCACGCGCAACCTGGCGCTGTCCCTGCGGCGCGCGGATCGCTCGGAGCTGCCCGCGGCGCACTGGCTGCAGTTCGATCCCCGCAACCAGGAGTTCTACGGCCTGCCTGCTGCGCCCGATGAGGGCACCGTGCACTACCAGCTCGTCAGTATACCGCTCATATACTACCGCCCCCTACTGTCTGTCTATTTCTGTCCTGCTATAAGATAGACTTAGAAATACTATACTACAATAGACATAGAAAGATACGACTTGATTTGTTTTCCAGATTGCGGAGGACTCGAGTAAGAAGAGCGCGTACGATAGTCTAATAGTGGAGGTGGTGAAGGCGCCCACCATCAGGCCCACAGTGGAGTTCCACATGACGCTGGACAACCCGTACGCCGCGCTGGCCGGCAGCGCGCGCGCCAAGCGCCGCCTGCTCGAGCGCCTCGCCAACCTGTTCAACCAACAGCACACCGACAACATCCGCGTGCACACCATCACGGACAACCCCACCACCATCGTATGGTAATAAACTAATGTAATTTCGGACAACATTTAGAAGCACAAATATCCTAATGGTTTAGGGTACGGATTTCTGATCAACATCATCAGCTCGTTAGTCGAAAATTCGAAGTGAGCCTCGAGCTTGAAGTAGTGTTAAGAATATTATTAAATCAATAATATGTTCCAATAACAATTTCCGCTTATCATATTTTCAGGTATAACACAAGTTTACCGATGGACAGATGTCCAAAGAAAGAAATCGAGGAGTTGAGGAAAATGATAATAGTGGACGAGCGAGGTTCAAACGGCGGCAACCTCCGCGAGAGAGTCGATACAATATTCGATAAGGATTTCAACGTGATGTCCATAAGACTGGTATCTCAAGGCCTCTGCGCCGAACAGAATACTAAGATGGCGAAGGGCGGGCTGGGGCCAATTAATGCTGGTACCAACTTACAGAACAAAGCTAGCAATGCTGACCCTGAGTACTCGGATTACTTGGTGACATTCGTTATTCCAGCTGTGGTGATTGTTTGTATGATCCTGGTGGCCGGGGTCATCGCCTGCGTGCTGTACAAGCGACGACGTACAGGTCAGTTACAAAGGTTGTCAAATATCTTGACCGCTCGGAACACCGTACGAATCGCTGCGCAAATTATTAGATGACCTTAAGCCGTCGAGATATTTGAAAAGATATATACCACTTTATATCTTATTCTATTTTAAAGTATGTTTCCATTGCCGAAATGCTTGTGTAAAGGTTTATTACATGTTTATATGAAATCATGATATTTAGCATAAAGTTTATTTAGAAGTCTGACTCGTAGGTTATCTGGTCGGACCTTTTTTGTCATTTATGCGTATGTATTTTAGTTTTTTTTAATGTGTATGTAAACGTACAAATAATTGTCATATTACCAGTAGGCGGGGCGCTTGCTTGACACAGATCTGAAGGTGACTTTTTTACGACATTGTTATAGCACTTTTAGACAAATTACGCTTTTCGTTTAATATTTTTTTTTATTTCGAATTCCAACACGCCCTTGGTTTCACTACACATGCTTCTAAGCATGAAATATTAAGCATTAATTTTGTAAACTCACGACAATTGCTTTAAATACACGAATTTATTACGCAACATATGCCCCCATCTACACCAACTGCAAATTAACACAATCAAACGGTTATTGTTATCGAAACTAATTAGATTGGAAACTTTACCATTAATTAAGATGTCAAATTTCTAGTTATAGTAGCATATAAGATGAATTACTCGCTTAACAAACCGTAATACGACATAGCTTGCCACAAATTCTATTTCATTTTTTGTGTAATATAAAATGAATAAACTGTACGCACCGCGTGTTGCAGGTAAGATGAGCGTCGGTGACGAAGAAGAACGTCAAGCGTTCCGCTCCAAAGGCATCCCGGTGATCTTCCAAGACGAACTGGAGGAGAGAGGGGACGCGGAGCCCGTCCACAAGAGCCCCGTCATCATGCGCGAGGAGAAGCCGCCGCTGCTGCCGCCCGCGCCCGACTACCGCGCAGGCGAGGACGCCCCCTACCGGCCGCCGCCGCCCTTCGCCGCCTCGCGCACTCCGCCGCGCCCCAAGGCCACGCCTACGTACAGGAAGCCGCCGCCCTACGTGCCGCCTTAAGACACTGCCGACCCTACCTCGTATATTACGATCGCGTTTCCTAAACGTTACTTAAAACTCACACGAGACGCGTTTATTGTATTAACGTTCGCTTCCTTAACTACGGAGACAGCTTGACTAGTCGATCATATACACCTATTATTTATTCGGACTTGTTATCGAGTTGGTCCGAGCAAGTTCTCAATTACTGAAGTCTTATTTCTTGTATTTGTGCGAGATCGTTGCAGCTTATTTTGCTCGTATATATTTATTTGTATACTTTTCTTTTAATTCTAATTCTACATTTATTCTTATGAAATTGATATGGAAATCTACGAATGCATTTATTAAATAATGAATTAAGGGAAACCTCATATCGAAGGAAGGAATTGTGCACAATTTTGTGACTACGAATTTCTTATACAACGTAAGTTATACGTCGCGATGTAGTTGTCGAATAAAATTAGTTTTACCGCGTTGTTTATATGCAAGAACTGATACTTCACAATGATATATAAATACTAGTTGTCGTTGAAGTAGGTATTTTGTGTAGCAGCTAGCATTGTGGCACGGACCGGCACGCGCGGACCGTGCCCGCATATTGTACCAAATATACTTTTGTATAGATAGACACTTACAAACAAACGGAACATCCAATTTATAACTCTATTTATAGAGTGTACGTATAGTTTTTTTTAATTATATTTCTATTTAGAGATCCTGAATGGTTGTAAGCGTCGATCTATACGAAGTTGACGTTTTTGTGACTAAAATATTAACTGTCAGCACGCAGACCAAGTTCACTAGATATTGGCACTCGTGCCATTGTTTGAAAATGTTATGTACTAACGTTATATGAAAATTTTAAAACATATCGAAAATACATTTTAGCCTTTAGCGTAGTTCTTCCATATACGTAGTGCGTGTTACGGGAGGTTGTATGGAGGCCGCACTCACGGCTTCGCGCTATATACAATGCATGGGTTATTTCAACGTAATATATACGTTAGTATGGACACTACATTTAGGTATACAAACATTATATCGACATAATATATCGATACTTTATCGACTATCGATGTTATCAATTATTTTATCGATAAAAAGCAATAAATTGATAATCTATCGAATGTCACATTTCCTAAGATTTTTACGTAATTTTTTATAAACATAGGAAATGGCTTAAAATGAATATCGAAAATTAGAATTAATTTAAAGGGAAATAAATATTTTTAATTAGATTCGGCGGTAGAAAGCAAACACCTAACCTGCAGGAATACAATTGTTTGTCTAAATGTCTTATAGTGTCCAAAAATAGTAACTTCTATATTCAAAAATACGTTTGTTATCAAGTTGAATAATATCACCTGCAACGCTTCAATATAAACCTCATAGGCGTCGCCAACGTCTTCCCACTTCCAGCGAGCGCAGGCGCGCAGTGAGCGACATGCCGCGACCGCGAAATAATACCTATCCGACTCACAATGAAGAGCCCCTGGGCTCGAGTCTAGTCGGTGCCGACACCGAATGAATACGTCAATGTTAGTTTAGAACAGTGGTCGTTATACTTTCTTATCAAAGAACCAAATAGGACAATGCGAGGTATCACTGCGGGCCGTACATTCGTGGAATGAGTTGCCACAACCAAATTCATTTTTTTTATGAGCTGTTCTAAAATACGAGAGGAACATTAGTGGATCACACAAATATTAATCTCGGATGAGAATCGATCCCACGGACACGCTTTTGCGGGCACGTGTTTGCTTTGTAGCGTTGATGAAGATCGATGTGTCGGTATGTCCCAATCCTGATTACAACGAGAGTTGTAATGTATACAAGTGACTTTAGTTCTAGGCTACGGATAGATATTTTTTAAGAATGAAGTATCATTTTGTACTTGTATAACTATTACCATAGGTTTAAGATTTAACAAATTGTGTTAATTATGTGAGCATTGAACGATAGACCTAGTTATATACGATAATTGAACTTTTCATTTGGATATATTTTTTTTTCTATTGTATACTCATTTAGGATTTGCATTTATAGATATTTTAGTGTTATCAAACTTTACAATTTTATAGGACAGCTATTTTTTTTTTGTTTTTTTTTTGTTTGGCAATAGTTGTACTTAACGATGTCCATACGAACCGAACCATTTTTTTTATTGTTTTATAGATCAACCATTTGGCAGCGATTTCTTTATTCACTATCCATTGTAACGCACATAATTTATGTAATTAATGAGTTTTCTAATTTAATAAAATGATCTAGTGAAATATCGTTTTATTTATATAAAAAAACACTGTTTGCGCCGTCTGCTGTCACTGTCAAAGTCACCGACGTTAAAGTGAACGAATGGTGACAGCGCAAAGACCGAGTCGATTGATGGCGGCGGCCAAGCTCCACGATTCATGTCCAAAAATTCTTAACATAAAAATTTGAAAAACAACTATATTTATGTAGAAGCGCCGATAATCTTGGTAATGGTTCACGTTGTCGAGAGTTCGAATCTCCTTTCAATTCTTGTAAACCATGTCCCTAGCACAAGCTTATTATGAGTGGTTAAATGAACATTAGCAAATAAATAAACAAATCTGCTTATTTCAAATATTTTCTTATCACATCACAGAACTATGATAAACTAAAGGTAACCAAGATTGCACTAATAGACAAGTGGTCACAGCGCCCCCTACTCGGAGAAAAAGATATTTTCATATTTTTTTTTTATTTATTTATTTATTCAATAACATTTACAATAAATATTAGTTAACATTTTGACTTAGTGCCCTTAAACAATCAAAGTTTATGTGGGCACTGCACAGTTCACATCATTTACATGATACACGTAAATATTAGTCTACAACGTAAAATGAACTTAAATCTACAATAGCACAAAATTTAATATTATGATACTGTAATTACGATTTAATTTTTTGAGATGGTAAGGTAGTTTGTTAAAATGTTAATGAACACACGGCCACGTGAGTTTGTTAAATAATTTTTAGATTTTTATGTTTGTACAGTAATTATATTTAGGGTGTAAGCTTAAGTGTAGGCTTAAAGTTTAGATGGACGTTTGTTAGCAGTTAACTTCAAAACACCTAAACGCATCCGAATATAATTTGGCACAGACATAGATTACTCTCTAAAGTAGGGGCATTAGCTATTTTTTTTTAATTTCCAGACAAAAAAAATAATTAACAGATTAAAGAGCTAAGTTAAATGTGAATCATTGGTAGACACAGTCAGTACAACAAAGATTTTCCATTTTGTTTATCTTATTCATTTATTGTGACATAAAATTGTATTGCAACATAGTTCATGAATCATAGATGTTATCGTATTGAACGCCGGTTGATTTCGACTTCTTTAGATGAAATTTAGATAGGGCTCTGTACCCCGGTTACACTGTAAGTAATTGGATAGGGCGCACGGGAGGGCGGACTTATCGACAACCGTCAATCGCAGTAAAACTTCGCAAATCTCTTTCTTGATGTAGTTGGGTATATGGGAACGGTTCTTAGATCAATAGTTCACTAGCACTTGTTAATTGTAAGTCAGTGGATTGCGTACCAAAGTAATTCATAGAGATAAGAATGTAATAATGTTGAAATTAATTTTATTTAATTCAAATTATGAAAATGTATTATATATTGTAATTAAATTATTATTATTTTTATAACACATAACAGAATACTAGTTATAAATACGTACATCTGTTTCGTTATTGATTAGTTTCGAGTATAGCGGGGGCTCTTCTTCAGCGAGTGGGATTGGTACTATAGCGCGTTGCGACCCGGCGCTCACTGATTTGTACATCATCCCATTGAAATTTATTCTGTTAGAGTGTGTTATATTTTGTGGGAAGTAATAAATAAAAAAAAATAGATATCATGGTCGTCGAATAATTGTGATCTTTCAGATTATTTAATTTAATAACAGAGTTTTATTATATTATTAGTATTTAATAGCATAAGTATACTTTTCTTATTAACAGTACAGTGCGTGAGATAAGAGTTTTTTTGTTTATTGTCAAGTGCTTTATACAACTTTAACCACGAAATCAATAATCTTTAAAGGTGTAAACTTAATGGTTTTTAACACATCTATCAAGCGGTCGGGCGTTTTACTACCTAAATATAAACAAATAGTAATAAATATGTCATTACGTTTATAAAACGGGTAATGTGCACAGGATATTGCCGGTTTCGGTGGATGTTAAGTATTTTTATATTACAAATTGAGTGCTCGCCCTTAATTAGTATTTCCTTGTCTATATTACATGTGGTTTATGTCTTTAGTACCGGATAGGGAAGAGTCGTTACTGATTCTATTAGAATTAAACATCTGTAACTGGGGACTAGTTAGAAACATTTTCTGGCCTTTATTATGGATAAAGATATTGTAATAAACATTATTAATTAACAGACAAATGCTATCGGTGTTTCGATAGCATTTGTCTGTTTTTATTAAATATATAGTTTTTTTCATAGTCGTAATGATGTAATAAAATTAAAGACGATATCTCAATAAAGAAACGCGCCGAACATTTGCTCGGGTAAAAATTATATAGAGAACAATCCTCATTATTGTAAAACTCATAAAACGCAGGGCCGTAAACAAAAGACGGCTCTTTGTGACTGGCAATAAACGTAATTAAATCGTCCCCTAAAATTATAGGCCGTAAACCTAGTTATTTTGACGGCTGTCAATACTGGCAGTGTTGTTAGACGGAGTTGCATTAAAAAAAAAAAGGAAACACGTCATTCTTTCTGTGAACAAAAGGCTATTGGTTCTATTTTTGAAATTCACCTCGGATTACGTCATTGGGACACAAAGAGCTGGTGTTCGCAGGAAGACGAACGGGAGCGGAGAAATGCGTAACCGTTACGCACATGTAACGAATTATGTAAATGATTGAAGAGAGAATTCATCGCTCGAGTTACAAGAATGAATTATGCAATGTTTACGAAATGTTACTGGCCGACGATATGGGGCAACTGTTCTTTAATTTACTATGTTTACAATGTCCGGGACTTGTATGTCTTAACGAATCTGTGTAATGAATAATGTTCGAGTTTTAAAAATTTATTGTTTGAGATAAATATACTTTTAACTATTTGTAGTGAAGTCGATTGTAGATAAGAAAATAGGACGCCAAATAATAACTAGCCCGATGGGAGAGAACTTCTATAAAAGTTAGTACTGGCATAGCAAATGACATTAAAGAAAAAAAACATGACAAGATAGCTATAGTAACACAACGATCTTGCAAGACATTTATGTCATCAACAGGGGACATAGTGTAGTATCATAATTTAGTCTGAATTATTGCCACCGGAATAGATAACTTTGCCAGTCTATAGAAATTATATCTCTTTAACAAGATTTTTACTAAGTTTAAGATTTGTATAACTGGTCTACTTTATTAAGGTTCGCCTACATTACTAATAACTTCAAAGTTTTATGCCAATAATACTATGAGCATATTTGTCATTTGAAGTTTCAATCCGTCTGGAACCAGCTGGTAATCGTCTTAGACCCGTCAAACACAAATCCGACGTCACAATACTGAATACTGAAGATTATTGCACACGTGTGCCCTGTGGCGCAATGACACAAATTTAGGATTACGTAAGACGGTATAAAGATTTAACGTCCGTTATGTTGCTGCGAAACAATGAAAATGTGTTACAATTAATATTGAAACACATATGTACAATACTGTCAGGAATTTATCAAAGATTCTCCATATCTTTGGTTGGTGAATGATTCATAAATTAACTCGTTATTATTATTTTGAATATGAACACAAGGATTGTTAGACGACCTCCTTCCAGGTGGACCGACGACTTAGTGCGGACTGCGGGATATCATTGGATGCGGAATGAAGACATACTGTGGACGGCATAAAGGAAGGCAGACCAGCAGTTAGCATACAAGCTGATGATGATGAAATGCGTTTTAAAAATACTTTCTTATCTCCATATTTAAAGTTAAATATTAATCTCGCATACTACATTTGTACTGCATTAACTTTGTTATACTTCAACAAAAAGTTTTATTGAATTTTCGTTTATTTATACAATATATAAATGTTCATAAGGTTTGATTTCCTCTGCGCTAGTTAATCACTGCTGTCAGCAACGTGCGAGTGAGGATTATCCTAAGCCAATTAGCATTGATTGGTACACAATGGGAGACTGGTGATAGAACTCCTTTGTTTTACAAATCATCACATTGTTACACTATTGTTTCGTTTACAAGCCTTTACTTATCCCAATTTAATACTTGTTCATTTATTATTTGCTTAAATATCATAATACGATACTTCCGTTATCTTGCCATATTATTCTACATAGTTAAATTAAACTGTTATACTTAAACTAAATAAATTTTACGAGTAAACTTTACTATGTCTTTGGTATAATATGTAATTACGATTATTATTTTTTTTTATTTTCATAATAATTACATTAAAGTACATGTATACTTGGGGTTCCTAAACTTTGGTTTTAAGATATTGTTAGGAAGTATTTTTTTATATAAACGTTCAATAAGAATAAAATATCTTTCAATATATTACAGCGTAGTCAATGCTTGCAAGGATATTAACAAAAAAAAGTCGTATTTTGCTTTGATATTTTTTTATACTCCTCCACATGTTATGGGACCGCCTTTTGATGTCTTACATTGAATTTGAATACAAATGTATGATAATGGATTTATAGAGGGAGGTTTTTGGTAAGATATATTACGATGCGTTGATTTTTGTTCTTTGTTATGTTTTTTTGTTTTATTCAATGTGGTGTTGTAGTTCTTTCTATCTACAAATATCTTATTTTAATATTCTATTAACTTTTTTTCTTTACAAAATTTTATGCTTTTAAATATGTTTGCCAGTACGATTTCAATTTGTCCACGGCGGTATTTCCAAACCAGTGCGACTTGGGGTTCTTCAAGCGAGCGTACCTTATTCTCAAATGCCGGCAACGCATTCGTGGTTCCTCTGGTATTATGGATGTCAATGGGCGTCGATGATCACCTAGTGATACCGCCGCTCGTTTGCTCCCTTATCTTATAAAAAAAATATGTACAATGTCGAAATATAAGCATTGCTAAGAGTATCTTCTACATTTTCTAAAAATATTTTAATTTAGCGAATTACTGGTGAACAATACGGCGTATTCCTGTGTGTTGGGAAACATTTGAGAGACGCGTATCTGTACAGAAATCAGAATCTTTTCAAAACGTGCTTATTTCCATACGTTGTCGTGTTATTGAAGAGTGGCTCTTTGAATTGCTAATGCGCCGGTCCTTGGCGCGCTCCATTCAAATGTCAATTTGTTTTCTATCGCGCTCTCTTGTTCGGTTATCGCCCGACATAAGGCTTTACTGTTTGTTTTCGGGACAACCTTTAACTTTCTATGAATGTACTTACAGTTTTGTTGCCATGTATTATACTAATTCCTATTTTACCCATTTAACTTTTACCATTTTTTTTAGAGAAGAACATGTTGTGCCCTACATAAAGTGGGACCAGGGTAGGAGATAGAAGAAGAAGAAGAACTTTTACCATTTTTATATATTTTATTAACTGGAGGCTTAATACACGACACTTAGAACCCTCGTCGATCCTATTTCGGTTTTTTTTTTTGTAATACTGGGCTTTGTGGCTTCTATGAGTAGTAATCGTTGGGACGTAAAAAAATCAATGATATTAAAAAACTATTAGGGGTTAAATGATTTTTTGACAGCGTGCGGTTATAAAGGGGATTCGTTTTTTGTTAAACGCCTTTGTTACAAGGGCTGCTCGAAGTTTGCGGTGATTGTATCCGTATCCGAGCATATCCGGTTTTTATTAGAAGCCGGGTATCGAGTGGCTTCCGAGAGCTTTTGTGCGTCAATTTCGGATTTAGTACAGACCGCCCATTGTTGGTGGGATGTCGCACGAAGTGAAGGTACTTCAAGTGTTTTATAATACCTTTAAGTATAGCTACGGGTTTTTTTTTTTTTTTTTTTCACATGTAATGGCACAAGCTCACCTGACGTTCATCCACCGTAGACATTATCGTCCGTAATATTGAAATATTTTACAGATACCTGGCCACCTTTGTGAAAGCAGAGGGTTGAAGACAGGGGTTAGTCGTAATAAATTTCATATATTTTCTATTCTTAGGATTTAATATAACAAAAAGTAGGTTTTAAATTCAAAACAAACACGCAACATTGTTACGAAAATAGTAAATTTTAATGGGTAAATCAAATGTTTAAAACATGATTGTTTTTGTCTGTAAGTGATTGGTTCTGCTAACTTATACGAGAAACTGATTTGAATTTAAGATTCCTTTCGCGAGACTTGTGTTTTTGCTCTCAAGACGATCGCATCAGTCCGGATGTACTGCTTTCATTGTAAAGACAATTACAAATCTAAAATCGTGAATTAACTATAAAATAAGTTTTAATTACAATTTATAATATTTAAGTAGATTTTATAGTTTTACAGTTATTAGATTTTTTAAGACCTGACAGATGCCTACAGGCATCAGGCATGAGAATGCTATAACAAACAACTTTGGATTAATTGATGTATGACATATAAAATAATCTAATATCTAGATACCAATGACGGCACACAAGGGATATGTTAAAATCACAACAAAGTAACACCGGTCACTTAGAATAAAGTTATAATACATTAGAAAGTTACTTCGATGGCTTGACTTTAATTTTAAAATTCATTATAACACAAAACTTAATTATTTTCCCGTGCAATTTACTTCAGTTTTGTATCACGAAGGCTCTCAGCGAACCGTTAACGAAAAGTGTATTACGGAAATCGATTCACAACAACGGGATCGCTCGAGATCGTATCGCGTGATTGTGTTATGGACCGGCGAATAGTTTCACTCAGACTGAAACTAACTAAAGGTAATAAATTCTATCACGATAAACGTAACAGGAGGCGCTATAACTTTGCCTGCAATCATTTCACCGCCGTATTCTGTTAAAACCACATTGTTTATTAACAAAAGAATCAAATACAATTGTAATTAATTTAAATAAAAATCTTATATTTTATTTAATATAAAAGTTATAATATTATGTGTAAAATTAAATTTAAATAAAATAAAAACTGTCTACTAATTAATCAATACAATTAATATTTTATTTAATTAGAGAAAAGAGGTCACATTCATTATTAAATATCAATTATTTTTTATAGAGAGATGTCATTAATCTAAACAAAGAAACAAAAGCATATCTACAGAGGGGTTGGGGTAATGGTTAACATTATGCGCGATCCTCACATACCTTTCCAATAATCAACTGCCTTTGAAGTAATCCATTCCAGCAGAATTATCCCCTCGTAAACAACAAACGAAATTTTATTCACAAACAATTCCAATTCACTCAATAACTTATTGTTTGATCATTGCCGTATTTCATTTATTTAATTCGACATACCTGAATTTTACTTATGAAGTCCGTTTGATAAAGAAATTAACTGAATGATCTACTGATAACATCGGAAATGCGTCAGTACAAAGTAGCGACATCTGTTGTAGGATAAAAGAACAGAGTTCATTTTACTACCATCGAATTTTATTTCGACTTTTGAGTTACAGATTGGACTTTATTAAACCATGTCAAACTTTGTCTATTGCGAATTCTAGGTGAAGAAATTAAAATAATTACCACTAAATTATTACGAAGTGTAATTCTACATTTCCTTCAACTTTCCGTTCATTGACGCAACGTTTAAAGTTTTAATTGCTTTGTGAAGCAATCAAATAAATTGTCTTTAATGTCTTATTGTTCATTTCTAAGTCTTTCTATTCTTATACAACTTAATTTAATAGTTGTATCGTAAAATGCAGATGGACTATTTTTTATTATGTACATTTCGACATGCAATATTTAAAAAAAATTACGTGTCTGCTTGTGCCTTCTTCTGACTATTCGACTTAATAATGCACAAACACGTAGCATTACTAACATAAAAACCCTCGTGTTTTTTCTTCACGGAGAAGTTACCCTATATCTCTATACTATTGTTAAGAGGAAAGATTTATATTTTTATATGTAATGAATAAATTCAAAAACTACTGCAACGATTCAAAAAAAATGTCTGTGTTGTATTTTTTTTTTAATTTTCGTTGTTTTTATTCTGTCCCAAGAAGTCACGAGTAAAGGCCAGTGTGAATACTTGAATTCATATGTGTAACGTCGGCGTATATGAAATCCTAAAAACTTTTACTGCTCCCATTATGTAATGCGAAAAGAAACTTAATACGTTTTCGTATTAAAGTTGCGAATACGTGGGCGTTTTGCGGGAAACCCGACGTGTTTACGTTCGCACAGTCGGCGAGTTTATTCGAGCTGTTTGTTTGGCCGACCAGACTCCTTGCTGTTTGCGTTTTTACACTAATTCCTTGTTTGTTTTACTAAGGTAAGGTGAATGTATATTGCCGTGGATGCATCGCTAATGATGTCCGTAACCCGCATCAAAGTTACCTCGTACCTTATGTTATATGACAAGTAATTTCATTTATCAAATCAAATCATCAATATTATCATCAACCTACCCTTTCCCTATACAGTATCGGCGCAGTATACAACTCTTTCATACATCTCTGTCTGTCATATCTGAACTCACACCATTTTTAGGCATATCCTTTTTCACACAATCCATCCACACCTTCGGTCTTCCTTTGTAGCCATCCACATACAATCTCATCACCTACATGTTTATTTATTTCATTTACAAATCAAGTGTTAATATTTCTTATAGGCGTATTTAACAGAATTACACTAAACTCGCTAATAAGATAAACCGTTTAACTTCCCTAATTTGAGAAATCCCCTCGATACTCGACTAATTATCTGCCGCGGCTTCCTCTAAGCTTACGGAAGTGGTTTTTGTTTATCTCTCATTACTTGACTTAGCTTTTAAGATAAATAAAAATATTAGAGCGGAATATATCTTTGTAATAAATACTTTTCACTTACTTAACTTACTAGATGCTCAATTATTTTGTACGACACATTTTGTATAACGATTTTCAACTGTTTGTGAAATTATACAATGTTACGGTAGTTTAAAATTACTTCCCTATATCTTAAGTTACTATCTAAACTATATCTTTGTATATATATCTGAAGTTAACATACGTGTAGTAAGAAACAATAGAACAACGTATCAAATCACGCTAATGTATCTATTAGATATATTAATGGACAGTGAGTCACTAATTTTGCTTGCAGCGTAAGTTTATGTCAAGCTTCGATATATTGTACATCAACTGTCGGTTGTCTCCCGTCAGCAATTAATCTCACTAATCCTAGTGGCGACCACTAATGGACTAAGGTCGCGCCGGACGTCGCATGCGGCAGCCGAGGGGTTAATCCATCAATAAAGGTCCCTTAAATCGATGTTTGCTTTAGTTAGGAAGTTCGCGAACTCTTGCATCTATATAATTATGCTTAAGGGAGTCATTGTGTTCGTTGTCAACATAATTACTATATTATTGGAGTATAATTTAACACATTAAATACCACCGACGTGCAAGTTTAAATTTCATGAAAATCGTCGTAGTATTGAATGTGTTAAGCTGTTCTCACAAGCCGTTACTCCAATGGTCCGGTTTAAAAACCAGCTTGTATCAGAAGTATGCTGTCAGTGAAATCCACTGTACATTTAAAATTGCACAGTTGAAACATATATTTTTAGCTTTGGTCAAGTTATTTTTATTTCTATGGAAAATATAAATTGATTACAAGTTAAGGTAAACTTGACACATAGAACCTTAAAAGCTTTCCGTGATCTTCCTTTAAAATGTCTGTCTTTGCAACCAATTTATTTAACTTTAAAATAGAACGGTTTTAAAGCTTTAGTCGGGACTGCTTTATTGACTTTGCTTTTAAATGTAGGGAAAACATTTAAACGAAATGCTTGAAATGTGATTTTTTACTTTGGTCGAAGCCATTTTGTTGGAAAGCATCGAAGAAAATTTCCTTTTTGTTTTTATTAAAACGACAAATGCATTAAAATATTTATACCGATTTGTGCCTACGTACTGATAACATTACACTTAGCCTTTTTACTAATAAAAGATGCTCATTTTAACATTAGAGCTTTTATACCGAGAATCGTGTCTCTTAAATTGTTAGTTATGATTAAATCTTTATTCTACTCCGACCATCTCTTAATTATAAAACACGACGACAGGAGATTGTTTTACGGCGCGAAATACGTTTTGCGTTTCCGGTTTGAGCGGAGGATGTTTTATATTCATACGCACTCCGCATCCCGCGCGCCCCCTCGTGTGTAATTACAGAAGCGTTAACATCAACGTGAGAACATTACGAAACACACTGGATGTAAGCTACAATCTCGGATACGTGGAAAAGCATTTGTCACTAACAATAATTTCTTGTTAATATTATATTTACTAATTGTACAAACAAATAGTTGTATAATAATTTGTTTTTTTTTTTATTATTGTTATTGTGATCGAAAAGTCAAAGAACAAAGAATTCTAGTTTTCATTGTCGAATATAAAAATGTTACACTTTGCCATTGTTACACGTTACCTCTGTTCTGTATTCTGTGAGCACGGTACGCAGCTGAATTGTTTTTCGTGGAAACAATTTCAATTATGAAATTATTCCAACGGTATTGTTGTTGACGGGGACGCCGGAGAGCGTTCTCTATCAACATGGGCCGATACGAGGTCACAAAAGCGTCAACAAATTATACATCAACATATGTCTGAAACATACGCCCGTTAATAGCTCTCGTGGTTTTGAACGTAGGCGTAGACTTATTTAAAATAGAACCGCTCTCGCAAAATATATCGTACGCGGATGGGAAGTTTGTTGTGAAAATGGATCTCAAGCGGCTGACGTGGTGATTTATTTTACATGCAAAAAAAAAAACGAACAACAAAGGATTGGTACGGTATTCGCTGTTGGTGAATAGTGTTCTACGTGTATAATGAACAGAACATAATGATAAAGGAGCAAAATTTACTCAAACATATTCTAAAACCGAGCACTAACAAAATTACATGAGATAAAAAATGATAAGTTCAGTCTACAATTATAAGTAAAAGACTGTCTACTTTTGTTGTCTTATTTTATATGCATTCATAATTATTTAGATCAATTATATCAATTGTATTTAATTCACACAAACTATGTGTGTCTTCATTTACTTATTGATTCAATTACAAGTTATTATGGCTTCCTATAGCTCGGTAAGCTCTCCTAAATCGCACGATGTGATTGACCGATTGTCTAACTAACTTCTATCAATATTTAACTAACAGCTAACAGCATTATTTTCTTGAAATACGAGTAATTTTTTGTTACTTAACTAATATTTTTTGTAACCATTCCTGGTAAGCTTGAAAAAACTTGTGTTAGGATGTGGTTCAAGACAATAATCGAATGGCGGGATTCAAACCCACGACCGCTAGATCGATAGTCTGTACCCATAACCGTTAGGCTATTGGCGCTTCAATAAATGTAATAATTTGAGAGAAATAGAAAACAGTCACATATTTATTTTTTACAACACAAAGTCTTTATCGTCAGCTTAATAACAAAATTATTGTTTCTGTAGTAATGAAAATCACATAAATTCTTCATCATACCTATTAGCTACAGTTTCAAAAACAAACATGATTAATTTTCTACGGCAAATTAAACCTTACCTCCATGTAATAAAGTTCAAATTCAATACAGATGTATGAGTGCGGGCGGTCCGTGCTTCATATCGCTAACATTAGATGATGTATGACCGGCGGAAGTTTCAATTGCTTCATTAAACCTCTTTACATTGTACAAATTAATTTGAATTTCTCGTATGTTTGTCATCTTGCATACATTAGACGTCTGGGTTGACTTTGACCGAGTTATTCCAGACTTCTAAGTTGTATTGTGGAATCATTATCAGCTCATTATACGTCCCTGTTAAAGTATCCGGAGTTTACCCTATTTGGGGTGACTAGGTTACAGTCGACAACGCTGATCCAGTGCTGTGTTGACTTCATAAATACCTTTGAATTTCTTCGCAGATATGTACAGCATCACGATGTTTACATAAACTATAAAAACGTAGTTAAATGTACACAAGAAATATGAACCTGGATAATGTCGAGTATAGTCTGGTCCGGTCAATCGCTTAACAACTGCGCCACCGACCTTTTTTATTGTCTTCTTTATTTATGAATGAAATATAGATAATTTTGTTTCATAAGAGAAGGGAGCAAAGGAGCGGTGTGATAATTAGGTGATCATCATCGCCTGTTACGACTGGTATTCTTAATAATGTCATGTTAAGTTATCAATGTTTTTTTTTTTGTTACAGGTATACATCGCTGGTAAACTGTGGAGGAATTAAACATGTAACTTAAGTTGTTATAATCGAAAATTACATTAAGAATAACAAAAGTAAATGCAAAATAAATAAAAATCCCGTCGCCGCCGATCCCCCGTATCAAGTAGTAAGTCTCGAATAATGCTATTTTCGTATTGAATCATTTTTACATTCACGACTCATTTAATTCGGCTTGTTGAGTAAAGTGACAATGAACGTAATATAGGCAGAGTCCACGACGCAGACATCTCGCAAATTGCACCGCGCATTGAGACCATGCAAGGTTTTTTTGTTCCATTTACAAAATCCCTCTGTACATTGAAAGGGAGTATTATTGATTTTCTTTGGAGAATATTAAATTCGGTTATTAAAGGTAAGCGTATTATCTCGTTGCTTTATAATGTTAGGACCTTTACTGATATTATTTGTTTGATGGTTACTTGAACTAAATTTAGTGTAGATTTCTTAAATTAAACTTTGGTACCATTAAACTATTGTAAATGTGACAATTAATACATTAAAGAAATGATTAATTACAATTAAAAATTTGGTTAAAAAAACACAAATT
>JAODUI010000006.1:4606404-4636811 GCA_027563995.1 Papilio gigon | reverse complement strand
CCCCCGATGGGCTCGAAACTAGTCGGTACTGACACCGAGTTGCACGTGAGTTAAGCCGTTTTATAAGTAGTGTAGTGTAATGTCTCACGAAAGTTATAATAGTTTAATCGTTGATTTAAATTCAATATTAAAGATGTGGCATATCAAACGGCATCTGAGATATAAAATAGAAAGTATAAAAATAAAAATTTCAACAACGTATTGAATAATTCGCAATTCATTGATGCTGTGGTTTAGTTATTGTATGTAATTGTCGTTTGTTACGTCAATTAAATTGTACGTTACATTTTATATCAATGTACATTTTTATTCGCGTCAATTAATTTTGATGATGTACTCGAGAAAATTATTGCAATCGGCGGCGAACAAAGCGAATTGCTGACATTAATATTCAGTAAATACACGACTCGTAGCTTTATGGCGATCGCTGTTGTGTTCATCGAAAATTATCAGAACTGTCGATTTGAAATGTAATTAGTATAAAATACAAATATGTAGTACAACGTAATTTTTTTACGAGATAAATAAAAAAAAAACGAATTAAATAATTAAAACGTTCGTGAGACAATTCACTACACTACTTATAAAAATGGCTTAACTCACGTGCCAAACGGTTTCGGTACCGACTTGTTTTCAGCCCATCGGGGGTTTTCCTTTACTAGTCGGTACCGACACCGATTTGCACGTGAGTTAAGTCATTTTTATAAGTAGTACAAAAAACCTGAAACTAAGATTACACTTATGTGTGAAGATAACAAGTTCTAATTGATATTGAATTTGGATTAATTTGAAACGCGCACGTTAAGGGTACGGACTAACAGAATTAACGGTCTTGAATACGAATCCGACCATTTCACCTTTGTCGTGGACCATATTTCAATACAAGCTGTTTCAAACTTACTTGGAATGGTTGCAATAAATATATATATATATATTAAATATTAAGTTAAAAAAAAATGGTTGCCTTCATCATATATTAGCCATACGTCGCCCACTCCTGAGCGTAAGCCTCCCCCAAAGATCGCCACGACGATCGGTTCTCGGCCGCCCTCATCTAGGACGCTTTGGTTGCCTTACTATACTTAAAATGGTTAAAAGTTATTTGCCTTTAAAATTCTGTAAAAACAAGTTTTTCTTCATTACAGTTTCTTTTATTTCTTAAATAGAATTTCCGTATCAATTAAAATTGTAGTAATATGTTGCGTTGTATTGTTAAAATTTATTGATGCTATAAAAATAAATTTCTATTGTCACTTTTATCTTGATGGCGACTCCGTTCTCCCCCTTTACCAATTTATTTCACTTGAGGCGCCTGCGGTCCTCCGCGCCCCGTACCTTGCAATTTGTATTAAAACCATTTTCACGGAATTATAGTGGAGCCTTGGGGGCACAAAATGGCCTACATAAACAAGCCATGAAGATTTAAAAGTTATCTAGATAAGTCCGTGAATTATTTGAACTTATTGTAACTTAAGGCTTCTGTCAAAATTACAATATAAAACATTTGTATTTAAGTAATTAATTTTATTAGCTGATTGGTTGAAGTTTACTAATGTTTCTTGCAATCATTCCTAATAAGTTCTAGGCTTATTCTATCTACGTTCTGTCGCAACAATAGTTGAATGACAATATTCAAACCTAATAACACTGGATGGATCCTTGTAATATTAACCGCAATACTATTGCCGCTTCAATTAATACATCAACTTTACAAAAATTTTGAATTAAAAAGAAACATAATATATTTCCGTTTTTATCACGCTTCAAGAGGCAGGGTTACTAAATTTAAGTGTTTTTGTTTCCAGCCCTCTAATAGAGTGGATATTACTTATACAGTCAGCATTTGTAACATGTACCTCGGGCGATATTCTACATTGCACGGAGGTGGTCTTAAGTATTCATAGAGGGTGACTGTTGAAGGATTAAGATGGCTTTGTTAAAAGCATTATACACACGTGTTATGTTTTTGTATCGACCCATATAAACCTTTTTTAATATATATTTTATTTTGTTTAGTTTAAAATAAAAATCTTTTGTACAATTCACTTTGGCTGTTTAAAATGATAAACATTAGCAAACTACAAAAGTTTTATTTATAAACCAAGTTAATAAACAATTAATATTGTTCATTTGACCGTATAAATACACAAACGTGGTGTTCAGTTCGATACATTTAATAATACTGAATTCAATATTAATTGAAAAGTAATTTAACATAAAGTACAAAAGCTCGATAAAGCTCACAGCGCTGTAAAGCTCAACCGGCAAATAAATGCTCATGTGCCTGTTGCTCACGTTGTACCTACAAATGTCGGTAATCGTTGAGTACCTGACTTTTGCAGCGGCACATAACAAATAGATGCTTCGTCGAGGGTTCCGTATCCATTATAACGCAGGGCTGCATTTGACGAGCGCCGCAAGCGACACCTTGGAAAATTGGACGGGAAATATAATTGGAAAATTATTCGGGTTCGCCACTTTCCAGTTAGCTAGCGCATTAGTGGGAGAGAGGGTCTGGTGTATATATTTTTCGTTCCATATTTTCCGAGTGTGCTTCACATATTTTAAAATACACTTTTCAGTGTCTGTTGTATTTTAAAGTAAAAAGATGCTATTAGGTGTAGTCACTTGTATTTTTAACAGCTTACTTTCTCTACCATATCCCTTTCATACTAGAATATAATTATCAAATTTTGTATGTGGTTTGGAGTGAAAATTGAATACAGTTTCCTTGTTAAAAAATACATTAGACCATACCTTAACGTAGTTAATATTAAAGCATTTATAAGTGCTACTTTTAATTTTACGACTTCACTTCTAAATTATTCAGTGCGTCAATAAAAAAAAACACAAGCAACCCCATTCGTAATTTCGCCGTAACAACGGACACAAAACGGCTCTTTTAAAAGAATAATTTATTCAGTAACGTTTATTTTGTACATACTTCTCTCACGTATTCGAAAACGTTGACAACGCTTTTCAATTTTTTTTTTCTTTGTTATGCTTTCCAATTTCCTCCCAAGTGTTATTGTGGAACGTCGCTACCAGATATTTCGTTATAAAGTTGTCGGGAACTATGTATGAGTTTTGACAGTAGCACACTGAGCAACGGTCACGTAGGTGCTAAGGAACGGACTGCTGCGGTAAACTTTTGCTTTGAATATTATTAAAATTCTATAAAGAATTGAATGTGCAAAAGCTTTTATGAATTCACTAGATTTTGATTTCGTCAGTAACTAAAAAAAATACTTAATAAGTAACGAATGTGTTCTTTTACACTATGTTACACTTCTGTGAATAATTTTACATTCATCCATCCAAACTTTCGCATTTACAGTATTAGCTCGATTTGCTAGCTGAGCCGTAACAAATTGACAGATTAGAAACGAAGATTTAATATTATTTATACCTTAAACAGTTATTTGGTCTTAAATGCGTCATTATTTTCAATTACGAGTATCAAAAATCTCTTATTTGTCTTATTCAGTTGTTATAAAGCGTGTTTTTATTCCATATGTTCATTATTAAATACAAGTACAGTTAGAGAGAACAGTACATCCAAAAATTTCACACGTCAACACTAGACGTTTCATTTGTTCCCAGACACGTCCTTACTACGCCGTTATCCCCGGGGAGTTCACACACGCCTTCACATGTTGCCGTTAAATTACGACTTGACGTCCGCATCTCATAGGCGCTAGACGCTTGGCGCTTCGTCTAAGGATTCCGTACGTGCACGTCGTATACATGTGTACTCACCCTATTATTTGCAGCTCGTTATGTTTGGATAACTCGGCGAGGGATTTTACCTCTATAATACAAATCCTTCACTAATCTTGCTTTGCGAATAAACAATTCAACAAATATTGCAACAACGTTTTGGCATTTGGCTGTAATAAGTTGCCAGCGTTGTGTGGCACGTACAATGACACCCCAGTTTGCCTGAGAGACGTTGCGCAAACAAAGCGTGATCAAAGTCCCAGCTATCGGCTTTCTGAACGCATCTTCCTATAAAAGTATCACACGAAACTCTGTTTGTTCAAATGAACAAACTTGAATAAGTTTCACATAGGTGAGAAGATTGTGCCTTGAACACTCTTAGAATAAGATCAAGCCCACGATTCTCAAGATGTTTTAATTGCTTCTTATATATCTCGTGTTGAGTTGGGGAATTAATTGATATCTTACACTCACATAATTGTGTTAAGACAATCTACTTTTATAGTATACGTTACATTGTTTGCTTTAGTACAAATATAGAACTGAAATTACATTCTTATAGGACACATAGTAAACTAACTTTGTTTTTGATATGTTGGGATGTAAATGATTTTTTAGCGGTAGAGACATATTAATGTTCATTGCGTTATTGACCTTCTTCGAGAAAGTTATCGAAATTCCGGTCGTGCCGGGATCACTGGAGAGACAAGTTTAATATTAGGGATTTATACTGAAAAGTCACGGGATTTTCCTTATTGGCAAACATGGAGGGGACGCGACTGATAATTAATCTGGCCAGACGGATGGCGGAGCGAGAGGTGTGGAATACAAATCAAAACGCGCGCGTCCGCCGCCCGCCGCCCGCCGCCCGCGCTCGCCCGTCGTGATGTGCCCATACAATTACAATTGCAATTATGAATATATTCAACACGATTCTGAATTAAGTATTCAACTGTATTAATTACGTTGAAAACAATTATACATTTGAATCTAACGCAACGTTACTAATAGCCGCCTCAGGAAAATCAACATTAAAGTACTTGAATCTTCCAGTCATGTCTCAAGTAGTATTTATTATTATGCATTTTTTTTAATTGATGATGTCTGACTCAAATGTTGCATATTATATTTAGAAGGTATACATATTTAATAGCAGATTAAGGAAACTAAAAGGGATTTTAAAATAATGATTAAATACTTTCAAGTTGATTAAATTTTGATTCTTCAGAGTATGTTATCTCAAATAGACTGTACGCTTGTAATTCTCTATACAAATTTTGCTCAAGTTCGCGAGTAAAAAAGAAATATTGAAGAGGAAGCTGGTTCTCAAGCCCGAGTATTGTTTGAGAAGATTTTTATAAAATGTAGCTCACAATTCTTTGCAGTTTAAGCACGTCTCACATAAAGTTCTCTTAAAGTAGCATATCTTGTGGATGTTATAAATTGAAGTGGCTTTATTATCTCAATGTTTAATATCATTCAAGATGTACTGAATTATTTTCAATAAATCTCCTTACCGTTGCAATCGCAAACATGCGCGGTGTTACACTTAAAAAATTTGCCCTGTCCGCAAACTCTGACCTTTTTCATAAATTGACGAATAAGTAGCATAGAAACCGGGATAATAAAAAGCAATAACTCAACCTGCTCTGATCACTGACTGACTTTTTCCCACAAATATATTTAAAAACTGCATCCTAGTGTTTTAGTAAGTCGTCGACTCAATACGTACGAAACGTTCAAGCGACTATAGCTTTTTAGAACACTGCGAACGGACGCGTTAGTACCTCGCTGTTATATTAATTAAATTTGAGAAAATATGCGTGTTTTCTCTGACTTTATTTTCTTTTAGTAAAATATTAGTAGATTTTTGCTCATTAACTAATATTTCTTATGACCATTCCTTGTAAACTTGAAAAAGTTTGTGTTAAGATATGGTCAACGACAACAGTCAAATGGCGGGATGCGAACCCACGACGACTAGATCGGTAGTCCGTACCCTTAACCATTAGGCTAATGTCGCTTCGGCTATAATACATCCTATAAACCGTTAAACGACCTTTATTTTACTATTCCGCATTACTTTACGTTGAATTTACATTTGCTTAAGAAGAAACCCACAACGAACCATCAAGTCATGGCAAAAAATCTTACGAACATAAAATTTGACATACTAAAATTTAAATTGATAATTATTTTTTTCTATTTGTAATTTCAAATAATTGAACTGTTATTAATAATTTAAAGTACCCAGGAGGTATCGGTTTTTTTTTAATACGAGAAGGGGGGCAAACGAGCGCGGGATCACAAGAGCTATTATCGACGCCCATGGACACCTGCAATACCAGGGGAACCACAGGTGCGTTGCCGGCCTTTAAGATAGAGGTACGCTCGCTTCTTGAAGGACCCTAAGTTGTATTGGTTTGGAAATACCGCGGAGGACAGACCATTCCACAACTCAGCAGTTCGCGGCAGGCACCCAGGTGATACAATCAAAATAACAAATCAATACACCTATAAGGTCATTAACAGTACACTATTGTACGTTTGTTTACAATACTGTGTATGTGTATGAAATGATTACGCATTCGCATTGTCCTTAAGTCACGTCGCGCATTGTAACTCTAGCTGGAACTGTCGCAGTTAAAAATGAACAATAACACTCAAAGTGCTATGTGACTTTATTAATACGCCGACTGAGTCGAGCTTTTGTTTTGTTACACTTTGTATTGCACTCGCGATGTGTAACGACTTTCCTCGCTTTTATTATTAAAGTGAACGTGAGCTCATACCTGACTCAATTATATGCTGTAGGTAACAATAAATTTTTATTATTGTTTTTAAAATATGTGTATTATTGGTCCTTAAAGAATCATACTTAATAAAACCGTCATGTTTTTTGAAAATAGAACACTAAATTTGAAATAAGAATAGCCTAACATTACACATTGATCTGGTGTCGGCATTAGTTCTGTCTCCATTAGGGGATCTTCTTCTGGGTAAGTGGTTTAATTCATTCTACTATATTCTATAGTGTCAATGGTTTATAAGACGGAAAAATTTGTAATTGGAGATTTAAAAAAAAATCTTTAAATCATACGTTTAAAATAAATTTACTGGACTATATGATATGAATAAATAATTATTATTGGCATCACATTGTTCGTCGATAAAGTATCGTAGTACGTAAAAGTGCGTAGGTTCAACGTTAGAATTGGTGAATGGGTGCGAGGCGAATCATCTCTAGTGCTAACATCCGGCGGCACAATGCTCATTGAGTTATTCACTAATATTATTAGGATATTACGTAAGTATGTATCAGCAATAATGTACACTTACTGATGCACTCACAGTCGTTTGTTGGTTACTGAGGTCTTAGATTGTAACTTAGCTAAAACGTAGCCTGGAAAAAAAAACTACTTAAGTAATTGCCTAACCTGGTTTCTTTTAATTATTCCAGTCAATTGACAAAGAAATTAACAGTATTGAACAATTCTTCCTTATTTCAAAATTGCAATAAAAGCTTGGTATAAACACAGAACTTGTCGAGGGAGTGCAATAAACAAAGACAGGGCGAAATGTCGGTTTGTTCGCGGGCTATAAACTGCGCGGCGGGCTTACTTGTTCCTAGCGGGCTCGGGCACGCATCACGCTGTAATTAATGGTTTGCCAGGGCGGTCGGGGCGGTCGGGGGTGAAATTGGATCAATTTACGAAGTATTTTTGGCATTAGAGAAAATAAAATTCGGAATCAAACCGAGTAAAGTATTCAAATGTAACGTACGATTTTTACGTATTTCGATAGCTATGAAATAGGCCGCCTACGAAATTAAAACCAAAAAAATGTTTTAATTTATTAATTATTTCACCACTTGATACCTACAGCTTACTTGCATAATTTAAATGCCTCATTAATTTAAGTCTGATAAGGTATTTTGAACGTTAGATTACCTTTAATTTACTACAGTTTCATTATTATAATGCACTCGCCTTTCCAAAATTTAAAACAAAATAATATCATCTTCACTATAATGAAATGTTTCTCACCTGTAAAACAAAAAACTCACGTTTCCCCTCAAACTTTCGATCGTAATGAGTTTGTAGACAGATAACAATCGCTTTGTTAAACCCCTTTGAAGTGACAAGAGATAAGAATTTTTGTTTGCACTGTGTCACCTTGATAAAAAGGGTGTTATGTAGTCTTATAAAATGCATAGACAAGGCAAGACTAGAATTGTTTTTAAAATTTCAACTGCTCCCACGAGATGCCATAAATATCGTAAGCAATAAACCGTAGTACAGCGTTCCCCATAAAAATTCTCGAATTCAGCTTGTATTAAGTGTTCTCCAGTAGGCATTGGAAATGCTGAAGACCGACCCTTGTATTTGGCAATTGTTTTAAGTGTTCACTTAGTTATGCCCCTGTACTTAGCTGAATTTAGGATAACGTTTTTTACTTACTTTTTACCATGGGGTCCCTTCCGCTAAACTGATAATGAAAGCGAGGGAACAAGGGAGCCGGGGTACACGAAACGAAGTCCGCGAATGAAAATTTATCGTTACTCGTGTAATGGTTTTCATTACCTGTAATAGGTCCATTAATGGTTATCCTAAGAACTTGAACACCTGGTTTCGGGTGAGCCAGTAATGTATTGTTACTGTTACGTTTAGGTCTTGTTTATTGCAACAACCACTTAGAAACTTCGAATGGATCGTTTCTTTTGATTGGCTAGTAGAAGTTTACGTTCACACCAATAATTGCGTAACGTTCTTATAGTTTGAATTTAATAAAGGTCAATGAACTTTACATTACTAAGAATACAAGTAGTTCATATGAGAAGTATTAACTTAATTATTGTAAATTTTGTATGAAAGCACAAAATAGGATGACTTTAAATAATTAAATCTACGTATGCTTTGGACGTGAGTCATATAAAATAAACGCATTACACAGAGCCGTGCCTTCTCCGCAGACATCCGCCCCTCGAATAAACAGACGGAGTAATTTATCTCATTTCCCTCAATTAGGAAATTTTCGTAACGTCTGCTGTCAAATGGGGTGAACTTTACAAGTTTCTTTAAGGTTTTCTATGATTAAAACGAAATACTTTGTTATGGTATAATTTATTTGAGTAATAAGAATTAAAACAAAAGACAGTGTAAAAGTATAAAATTTACTTGGGATACGGCCCGTAACGTCGATACCTAGATCAATCGTCACTTCGAAAATGTTTATCAAATAATCTTATAAAATTCCTGAATTTATAATTAATTTATAAATAATATTTTTTATTTATACATAGTAAAAAATAATAATGCATTAAACGCAATCATCCTTGTGGATTTATTGAACAGATTTTCGCATTTACGCTTGATCTTAGAGCTCTTGTCTTTTCCCCAAAGACAAAAACGCCCGCGGGAAGAACGCGGGAAGGGGGGCCTTAATTAGAAAATAATGTCTACGCAATTAATCACAGTGGCAACCCTACGCGTATATATAGTACTTGTTTTGTATATGTTTGATCGCTCAGTAGACTGATTTCCAACAGGACGGGCCGAGGGACGTCTCCACTAGACCCGAAACTGTTCCGGTTCGTTTCACTTTACCGTATTACGATTTACTCATTGTTGTAAAAGTCAAAGGTGAGATTGAACGCCGTAGGGGTAAAAATGTACTATAACTTTTAGGGTTTCATTTAGTTACAAACATGGATAATCCGGAAAGGTTCTTTTATATTAAGAAATAAAAATCTACTGTTTTTATAACAACGAATAAACACACAAACTTATTCATTTGTAACGGTTACTAACTAAAAATTTACAACAACAAAAAAATAAGTCGAATAACTCACGCTCTGATCTATTAAGACCGTAATCTTTAATACTATTTCTGTATTGTTTTATTTGTATCGATAGATGCATGGTAAAGTTCATATTTCAGCAATTAAAAATAAACATAAACTCTTGTAACAATTATCGCACTTAAGTCATAAGTTTATGTCACAAATATTAAGTACCTAAGTTAAAAACTGTTATTCTGTTTATCACAAATGCAACAACAAACTTCTCTGTATTGTAAACCAAACAACACGTCTTTGTATGTGTGACAAGTGTTAGTAAATCCTTCGGAAGTCCTTGTTAGAAACTAAATGAAAGTAATTGGTAATTCAAAACCGCACGGCACGCGGTCCCGTTATAAAGCGTACAAATTTTCACAAACCCTTTAATCCACCGCTCGCTTATTTCACTTGTCCCCTCAATGGTGAATTCATCCCCATGCGCCTCTCCCCTCGTTCGTGCCGATCTAATATCGGCGGTTCCAAAGATACTTCTAAATTTACTTTTGTTTTACCAAGACAAACTTGGTTGGCATTTTGTTCAGCGTCTAATTTTGAAAGAGATGTCAATTTATTTAATTTTAAATTACATGAACTGTCGTGTTTGTTCCTATATTTATTTAGATATGTAGTATGTTGTAATTACATTCGTCCTTGTCGATCGCTACAATAGTCTCCCCAGGGAATTTATTATCGTATCGTACTCACTTTTCATTATTGAATAACAAATGCACGTTCGCTATAATCATTTTAAGAAGTTTATAAAGAAAAAATATGTTGATAAAATCAAATGTACATATTTTTAAATAAATTCAAATAAGTATTATATTATTAAAAGATGGAAAAATATAGTATTCGTACATGGGTGTTTTTTACCAAGCCTTGGACAGTGATGTCGACGACAGAGCTATGTGGAGATTGACTTGGAAGGCTGACCCTACCGCCATGTGGGATAAAGGTTACAAAGATAGGGAGAGAGTATTACAAAACTGTTCAATAAACATAAATTTTAATAAACGTACAAATTGTGTACAGTTCGGGTTATTTTGTAGGTGTCTCGCAGAATGACTTATGATGTTTTAATAAAGACCCCAAACAAACATAAACATGTCAAAGAGTCAACAGAGAATATTACATCTCTGATCCGTTTTTGGTTTTAGTATACATAATGTTATTCTTATAATACTTATACTTTTCCCCTTTACGTGAACACCTTTAAGGAATTTATAAAAAAGCATTTAGTAATGTTTTTGGCTGCCCCATCTGACTTAAATGTTGCAACAATGAATACTCTATTTTGACAATAGGAATTACAATGTGAAAGAGCGATATCGTAATGAGTGATACTTTAACAATAATTTCCTAAAAGATATTAACTATCTACAGAATCTACTATCTATAGAATCGAGCTCTCGAAGTTATAGTTAAATAACTATAGTTTTGTCCAAAGACTTAGTTGAAATCATTCCATAGCAATAATGTTAAACTCGAATAGTACTTCGCCTTTTTTTTACAAGATAAAGTAAAAAAGTTATAGGCCCCATTGTGTATAAAATGCAGGAGACGCAGATGCCAACGTAGGGTCGGGAAGGGTGCGGTGACGCGGGCTGCATTCTTAAATTGTGGTGAAAAATTGTCACCGTTCATGTTTGATGTATATTGTCTGTATAAGCAAGACGACTATAAAAAGACAATGCAGTAATATCAAAAATTATAAACAAAAAAACACAAAATGGTCCGATTGGTAGTTAAAAATTGCTGATTCAAAAAGAAATATTTGTAATTTAACTTCCAGAAATTCAACTTACTTAATTTATTACACTTATTTTGAATTAGCGATTTTTATTTTGTTTATTGGTGTTTAAAGTTGTCTTAATATTTTAAGGGGATTTCTAGTAAAACTTTTATATAACGAAATGTGGAAATAATACTACGTGTTGTTCCGAAAATTTTGGGAAAAAATTTCAATGCTTTCGTAAATGGCAACATTTTATAAAAAGGAAAAAGTAATTTACGTTGTAACAAGATTCAAAAGAGTGATCCTTATTCAAGCGGCGGTCTGAAGCCTCAAAATCCCTGTAAAAAGAGATACGCGCGCGTGAATAGACTGGCGAGAGCTCGAGTTACCTTGCAGTCGCGACACGAATACTTATCTAACACATAAATATACAATGTTGAAAACTGACCGCTTTACTTTTATTATCATTTTAAAATTTCAACATTTCATAGTTATAAAATCCTGAATAAAATTTTCTACTTCTATTCATATGAAATTAGTTACAAAAAACTATTGTGACGTTTATATCTGAGAGTTTCGGAAAAATTTTCAAGTTTTGTGACTTGATTTTGTGACTTGACTTGTGAATCGAATAGTTCCAGTCAAGTTAGATTCTATTTTTTTTTTGTTCTTTATTAAATCTCAACAACTTGCGCGATGTGTGACTGTGAATGAATTTTAGATAATTAACTTTATAATATAGGAGTTTATCAGAAACCTTTGAGAATACTATTTTCCATCAGTCTAAGTAAGCACTGTTGAGAAATGATTACAGGAAGTTGTGTCGACTTCTAACAAACCCATTAGGGACAATCGGACGTGAGCTAGCTACCGTTGTTTGTCTACGAGTTGCAGTGGGGCTAGATAAACTTGTCCTTTGCTAGCACTGGACACATCATACGTAAATTAGAACTTGTTGGAACAACATACCACCTCTAAGGTGCCTTAAATCTAAATCTACTTTTAAAAAACGATTAAAATAAATTTTATTAGCAATCAGAAATTGCAGATTGTGTAAATGTGAAATGCCATATTATATTCCGTCCGACCTTAAATCTGTTTAACAAAGTTGTCTGTTAATTTGATCTTTATGTCTCTGTTAATAATATTTAGTATAGTCTCTGTATGTATTGTTTTTAGTATTTAGGTTCAGGTGAGTCTAATAGGAGTCAGGTCAAAACCAGCGTGGTGACCGTCCAGGCTGTCCCTGCAAATGCTGAGCTGGCTCCTTTTGTCACACATTTCTTTTTTATTTTGTTTGTTTGCTTTTTTTTCTAATTTTTTTGTATATTTGTGTGTCAATAAATCTGTCTCTTTCTTTCTTTCTAAATTATATGACCATTCTCAATACTATGTTAACAAGACAATATTTTATATGCGCTAAACCACGGAAAACGCTAACCACGAAGTTTTGTGTTAATCAACTCACAAAACTTGAAAATTTTTCGAAACTCTCAGATATAAACGTCATAATAGTTAAAACCTTAACTTGTAACTAATTTCATATGAATAGAAGTAGAAAATTTTGTTCGGGATGTTAGTGAATTGTACATCAAAAGTAATTTTAATTAAATTACACGATTCCGATGTAAAAAGGCGACCGAAACGCGTTGCAGTTTAGTCACGTGCTACAGAATAAATTGTGGTAAACTTAATTAAAGAGTTGCGTAGAGCTGCTGTGAGCTTCGCCGCTGAAAGCCTTTTGTTTAGTCTTTACCATGTTAATCTGCAGTGATAAAACTTACGATTTCTATTCTCAAAACTTATAATAATTTAAGTGATAGCGTTTCTAAATAGAATCACCGTTTCGAACATATATGTTTCTGTAATAATAATTTCTTCAATTGTTATACACCTTTTATATTTCCCTGGTGAAAGAACAAAACAAACATTGATTTTCTAAGAAACACCCGTGATTAATTCTGACTTATCTTTGCAGGATGTTCGTCTCAAATCCTAAGGATATATCCGATGCAGAAACAGCAGACTGTCGCCGTGGGCAAGTCCGTGGTGTTGACCTGCCAGGCCGAGACACAGGACCCAGCACTGGTCACGCAACCGCAGTGGAAGGACCCCAAAGGATTCGTGATCAATGAAGCTGCGTAAGTATACTAAATGCATTCATGCTTTCAGCTACAGATTAAAAAAAAAGTTACATTATGGGACTCTAAATATGCATTAGCTCACTAAAATTTTACGTCCTTTATTGTTGTTGACACTTATGAGTCAACAATTCAAAAGAATAAAGAATAAAACTAGAAGATTCTAGTAGTGTGAAACTAGACTTTAACGCTTCAATTGTATCCAGTCCTGGTACCCGGCCGGAGATCTACACGGAAGCGATGCCGGCTAAACAGTCGCAACTGCTCTACATCTCGTCCATCACTCAGGCAATGGCAGGCAATTACACTTGTGTTGCGACCTACACCAACATGCCGCTCAGCGCAAGCGTTGTCCTGGATACTTTCGGTACGGAAATATTAAATTTATTTCCAATCGTTGTCGATCTGATAGGAATCGTCAAGTATAAAAATAAATTGTATTTTCAGTTGCAATCACTTGGGTAAATGCAAATGAAAATCAATTTGCAACTAAAGGTAAAGATTTCAAAATAATGTGCGAAGTCACCGCCGAGCCTGCACCTTCAGTCGATTGGTTTAAAGAAGGAACTACCGTGAGTTTGTTTCTATACACATTATAGTTATAATTATGATAAATGTTAGTTAACAAACTCATTACATTTTGTTATTTCAGATTGTTACATCTGACAGGTATGTGATTCACGCTAACGGCTTGTTAATTAAAAACGTCGAGGAAAGTGATGACGGTACATACACTTGCCGTGCGGTTGTAATACAAACCGGTGAACTAGCTGAAAGGAATATCAAATTAGAGGTAAATGTTGTAATATATAATTAATACAAACAGCGCATGAAAAGATAAGCTTTAAATGAGTTTATTTTTTAGGTATACACTGCTCCGGAAATGGAAGAACGCGAACCGAGAGTGGAAATAAAAGAAGGTGAATCGGCAGCTATTACGTGTAAGGCAAGGGGAAAACCTCCACCAACATACAGTTGGATAAAAGCGAATACACGAGAGGTAATGTTAAGATACCATATTAGTCTCGATTTTATTTTCTTGTCAGTGTGATTTCCTTATAAACTGTTCTCTTTCAGAATTTGGCAACGACTTCAAGATATAGCGTAAACGATAACACCGGTCTACTAACGATCGATAGAGTCGAAGCGGGTGATTACGGCAAATATATTTGTAGTGCTGTTAATCAAGCTGGACAAAATGAGACTGAAATTGAAGTAGAAGTATTGGTACCACCGAAAATATTTGAACTATTCAATACAACAGCAGCTGAAAAGACTGATGGGAGATTGGAATGCAAGGCCACCGGTAGACCCGCTCCTCGAATCAGCTTCCGTAAGCGTAGTAACGGCGATCCATTCTTAAATGGACCTAACGAGGAAGGACGGTAAGAAACTAGTGTGTGTTTAAATAAATCGAGTCTAAATACATGTTACTTAAAGTTATTTCTTTTATTTTTAAATTGGCAATCAAATTAACTACCTACATTTATATGAAAACGTACGTTATTCGATTCAGGATTATAGTCGAGAGCAGCAGTCGACAAACTGGTGATCAGATGCAATCATCTGCGGTTATTTCAATCGCTAGATTAAACCGAACTGATGATGGCCTCTACGAATGTATTGCTGAGAATGAAGGTAATATTTGCTTTTTTCTAAATAGTTGTCGGAATATATATCATTATCATCATCATCAACAGCCCTTGTCTGCCCACTGTTGGACATAGGCATTTACCAAAGCCTTCCACAGTAGGAATATATACCAGTAATATATTAATTGTGTGTTAAAATATTGTATTATATAAGGTGGAGAAGCAAGAAAGAATGGCCATTTGACTGTTCAATTTAAACCAACATTTGAGCACATGTCCAACGTTCCTATTTGGAGCTGGAATAGTCAACCAGTCAATATCAGCTGCATCGCCGAGAGTATTCCTAACGCTACCATCAAGTGGAAGTAAGTAAACAACTGATTTTCTTTTATTTATATTTCTGTAAGATTATTAATTATTTGAATTTATTAAAGGTTCCATGAATATGATTTAATCGAATCCCCGCATGTCAAAATTTATGGTTCCGGCCCTATCAGTTACGTGACAGTCGTCCCAGTGGATCGTAATTTATACGGAGTGTACAAATGCATCGCAACAAACACATTGGGTGAAGCAGAACATATTATACAATTGCGAGAAGCATTCCCTCCTGGTCCAGTTTTACAGGTCAATATTAACTAGATTTTAGTTTTAATAGATATGGTAAATAATGTTGAATTAATTAAGTTAATTTATACAATATTAATACAGGTTAAACAAGATACAATAACAGCGACGTCGGTATCTTTTAACATTGTCGGGCCAGCTGAAGACATGGGACCGCCTACATTGGCTTTTACAACTCAGTATAAAGAGAATGGGAATTTCGACTGGAATCTATCCATGAACAGAACGTGGTCCGTCAATTCTCCTTACATCGTAGAGAATTTAACGCCAATGTTTACATATGACTTTAGATTTGCGGCTGTGAATCAAGTAGGCGCCGGATCATGGGGTGCTCCTGTAACCGTTGTAATGCCAAGAAGGTAAGTAACATTTGTTATTTTTTTCTTTAAACCTAGTGATTGTAATATCATCATTATCACCCCTTGTCAGCTTACTGCTGGACATAGGCCTTTCCCAATGCCTTTCACAGTATGCCGTCCTCCGCATATATCAGGTAATAATTTTCCAATATGTTTTATTAAGGTCCCCGCCTGAACAACCTAAATGGCGTGAAGCTATAAGTTCAGAATCATTGATACATGGCAAGTTCGCTGACAGATATGAACTTCAATGGAAAATACCAGCTCACAACGGTGAACCGATCGACATGTACGAAGTTAACTATTGCCCAGTAAGTTTCCTTTTATGATGCGGCAGAAGAAATTATTAATACGAAAATATTGTATGTAACGCTGTTTTGTTTTATGTAACAGGTATTAAAAGTGAGCGGAGAATGGCGTGTAGCCTCAGAAACGCAATGTATGGTGGAAGAACTTAGATCATATGAGGCGATCAGTTATGAAGTCAGAGGACTGCATCCCGATACGCGCTATAGAATGCAAGTTCGCGCTCACAACGTTCTGGGCTACTCCCTGCCAGCCCAACTATATGTCCAGACTGCCCTCGGTGAGTACAGCACAGAGAATATCAAACCTCACAAGGCTGGCTTCTACAACGTCTATGCCTCAACCGACGCGAAGACTACGTCGACCGCAACCACCTCATGTGTTTCAGTTCTGTTCATCTCCCACCTTTTATTTGTTTGTTTATTTGATCTGATTTTGTGATTGTATGTCAGTGTTCGTTGTTGCTATTAACGCTGTTCGAAATGCGATTGATTTCATATTAAACTTTCTATTATATGTGTTTCTGTATAATTTTTAATTTTGTAAAAGTACAATTTTATCTTACTTTTAATTAAGTTAATAACATCCAGTGTTTGTTTATAATTTTGTAATTTCGGCCATAAGAATTCGTTTCTGCACACATTTTGTACAAATCATTTTGTAAATGTTTTCGACTTCTTGCCGTTTCACACTATTAACAAATGCATTATTTTCATTTACCATTTTGATACTAAATATATGAAGATACCACGATACATCTATCATTTTACGTTTTTGTACGTTTATAATGTTTTATCTCTTCGAGGAGCGTCATAAGTTCTTTAGACTTCACCCGCATGTTCAGTATTTCTGAATTTAGATTCTTTTAAATGTAATAAGTTATTTATTTTGAGTGTATTAAGTTATTTTCTAAAAACTGGTAAGTTTCATTTTACTTCGTTCATTTTGATTTCATTGACATAAGTTACAATTTTTATTCGACATAATATAAGATTTTTATAGTATCGTAATGTTTTTAGGTAACCCAAATGGAAGTACAAGCATTTTCCAATGGGCTCCATCTAAAATGGACATCTTAACTACGCTTCTGCTTTTATATTTCGTAATATAAATAAATAGTTATTAACAATAAATATTCAATTTAAACTAATTAAGTCCAAAGACGACTGTTAATTAGGAATAATTTGTGATATAACGATTTGTTGATTTATAAATATAAGTATGGATATCGCTTGTGTTATGAACGAGATATTATCATTTGATGATGCACATTATGCTCTAAAGAAAATTATTAATAATTATAGAATTGGTTCAAAATTATTTCTATTTGGATCTTGTTAAATTTGTATTGAACCTTGACAACTATTACATAGGTATGTTACATTTATAAGTAGATAATCAGTACGAATACACTGCCAACATGTTTGATCGCGAATAGAATCTAATGTAAATCAATACACGAAATGTATTGTCTTCTTAATGTAGGTAGCTACACTTGTGTACGAATTTTTGACGACTATTTTATTCCTTTAATAAGACTTAGATTAAATTTTACTAGCTTATTATAAATAAAGTCGTCCAGATGAATGAAAACCTTTAAAGTCATTTCTAAGCCTGATATTAAAACACATCTAAAATAAGATGAGCTCAATGGAAACTTGAAATTGTGAAATCAATCAGGAAAATGACCAATGTGAAAAATAAATGTTTACAAAACAAACCCAGTTATTTATTGAGTGACGTCCAATTAAAAAAAAATGAATGAAGACAAGCATTACAAAATTAACGTATACCATTCGGTCTAACTAATGCTCTTCGTCCATTTAACGTATTAGACCCTTGCGCCAATCCCGGTAAACTGTATAAATTATTTTCTTACTAAAAATAGATCAATCTGTATGATATGTATAAAGTCCAAAAAGAAAGCTGTCAAGATGCTTATCAAGAGACCAATCCCAAGTCCCTTTTGATTTGAAAAGCGTGTTTGTGTCGCCCTGACTGATATTAGGTAAATATATTTTATATTAATATGTTCTGTAGATTATAACCTGCTACTTGAATATCTTTCGGAATGAATTGATTAATACTGCATGACCCTCTTGCTGGTTTGTGTCCCCTCATCACATCACATAACCTCTGTACCATCGAGCATGGTCAGTGTTGCATTATGAAATGCGTCATTTTTATAAAACCCTGTAATCAATCTTTAATTGGTGTTTAGAAATGTCATCGTAGGTGACATCACATTGTGTATTTATTATTTTGGTTCCTTAGGTATATGTAGTCGAAAGCATCTTTTATTATGAATGATATATTTTATAATTAACGAAACTTCCAAATAAAATATGGAAAATTAGTTTGAATTGACGGAGAGTCTTTTAAATTAAATGTAATTTGTAATTGGCGCTAATAATATTTGGACGTAATTTGGTTGTTTCAAATAGAATTCCTTTATAGATCATTGTAGAAAATATGTGATTTGGATTGTGAACGAGCCACAAAATAATTTAATCGTTTTTGTTTAATTTATGATCTACGGTTATGGAATAATCCAAGTTGCACATATTTTCCATAGTTATATTATAGGCTAGAATTTTTTATAACTAAGGTGATGGTTTTAGGAACCAATTGTATTTTAAATATTTCATACATTTTATTATTTAAAATTGTTATAGTATCGTAGATGTCCAGATACGCTTATTTATAAAACGAAATGATTTTGTCATGGGGTTTGAAATGTTTATTTTGCATTCAGTCAAATTATTTGGAATGTTCGCATCTTGACAACTTTTCTTTCCTAAAATGATTTCATACTTTAAGGCTCACATTCGTGCATCATAGACTTCATAGAATTGCGCCATCATCGTTTTGTCATATTTTCAGTTTCATTCAAACCCCATTTCACAGCCACGGAGAGCTTTCTATACAAAGCAAATTCTTGTACTACCCTTTATTCTCATTATCTACTCTAATTATCTATCGGTGATTGGGTGCACGTTTTATTGAATTGAAAGCACTCTCTATTCACCATACAATTTATTGTTATGATTGTATGTAACGCTTAGTAAGGTACCGCAGATTTTCTATGAAGCAATCACTCGCATAACACTGGCACTGGCGTCGATATCGTTTTCTCGACAATCACTATCATAAATTTAACATCAGTAACAACGATGCATCAGACTAACAAATTAAAGAATAGTAAACGTAACCATTTCCTGTTCTTCCATGCTGAATTCATCTTCTTGAAATCCTTTGGTTGTTTACTATTCTCGCTTATTCTATCTTACATCATCTAGCTTCTAACAAATTCTTAAATCAACAGGTGTGGAACGTTCTGGATTTGCTCCGCCCCAACTTCTGTCAAGTGGAATGATTATCGGGGTGGCGTTAGCTGGCGTGTTCATCTGTCTGATCATTGTGGATCTCTTGCTCTTCTGCTTTAGACGGCAAGGTGTGATCGCCACTATTTGCGGCAAACGTGCCAAGAAGCATAAAGAGGATGAAGCGAAATTAGGAAGGTCAGTGTTATCAAGTAACTTCGTTTATTTATCATTGTTTCTATCGAAAACCATTTTATTTTCATCGACTACTTTAAATTGTTCTGGTTCTTGTATTTTAGACTTAATATGTTTCCTTTCTTGTTTTGTTTCCTTTTATGTTTTTATGTCAGTATTTGTCCTGTTCCCCCGGTCCGTGTTCCTTTATGTTAGTGTCGATGAGAGATGTTTCTGCCCGCTAGTCTGTACGGTTGGCGCTTCCCGCTCCCTTATTGCAGCACGAAGCCGCGCGCGCCGCCCTCCCCCGCGCCCCTGCCGCCGCCCCTCAAGCTCGTACCGACACCGACGTAAGGCATTACATCAAACAATTGCCTGCATGCTTTTTGTACACGATACGGCCTCTGTGTGAAAGTTGACGTTCATAAAAATATCTTGAATCCTGTAAATATCACACGTATCAATATTTTATGTAAACCATTATTTATTTCAAACTTATCAGAAAATAATGACGTAAAAGTCTTGACAAAACTAAACAGCCAAGTATTTTTTTACTGTGATTTTAGTTATTTATTACTTTTATTGTTTAATTACTTATTGCTTATCTTGATTAGCACTCTTTATTTAATAATGTGCTATATTTAAGAGATAAATTGATTTTATTAAGTATTTATTTATGTAACATATGATTTCACCGTAGTCTGGTAAAAAAAGTATCATTCAAACGTGACTTCACGGAGGCCGATCGTTTGTAAATATTGAATTGAACGATTAAGCTTTACGCCACAGCCTCTGTAAATATTGCCGGTTTATTTTGGTATCGTATGATAGCTGTTTAAATTTCCTATTCTGTAAACGTATGTAATGAACGTTTGAATCATATTGTACAAGCTACAACGTCCGCAAGAAAATTTCGTTTAAACGTGTCAAATTGCCTGGAACATCTCTTACGGCAATGTAAAATTTATCCTATTACATCATTTGTAAATACTAAAATATATTTAAGGTTATAATATTCGTAGTACTTTTTTTTATACTAATCAAAGGATATTTCTTCCTCCACGCCGCCTTTTATAGCTATGTCCCGACCACACCAGTGTAAGATTTATTCACAATTATTTAATTATATTTTTGCGCTACCTTAGCATTATGCTGCTGGATTTTTTTTGCAATAGTTTTTATCCATTGTTGTACATTTGCTTCAGTAATTAATTTAAGTTTTTAATTGTGTAATCGTTATATGATTCAGTCATTCTCTTGCAAGAATTGAAATCATTTTGCATGTGATTAATATTGTGTAATGTTTATTTTGAAATAAATTGTGTACAGTTTTTTTTTTTAGTGCTCGTTGATATTTTCTTATCTGTATATTAAAAGTCTACTATCGTGTACAATAATAGGATACCTGAGACAGATAATATGTGTTTAATATATTTATTTTACATACAAAATCGTTGTTACCTTACCAACTAAGCCCTAGGCTTGTGCCTTATTATTGTGTGTATATACAATAGTCATCCGCACACAGCAGTCAGCAGTCACAATAGTCGAATGGCGGGAATCAAATTCTCGACGACGTTATCGGAAATCCGTAACTTTAACCATTAGGCTATTGGAAAAAATTAACACAATTAAAAACGCAATTTTCATCGTCTGTCGTATACACACTGGAGGTGAAATATGCAAGTGAAATCTTTTTATTGTACACGAGTAGAAGTTGTAATTAATTTTTACATTATTAGAATTAATTACATTATTTAATTATATTTTTTCCAAGATAAAAAAAAAGTGAATTTAACATTTCCAATACTGTTTTAATATCGTTCAGTATTACATTTTTACTTTTTATCTCGGACTGAGCATTCCTTTGGTGCACAAACTAATTGAACTATAAAATTGTCCAGAGACGAGAAGGAGCCACTAAAGGATACGGATGAATCAATAAAGAGAAATTCTTCAGTCGAATTCGACGGCCGCCGCGTATACGCTACAAGTGGAACGATCATTGGCAAGAATTCAGCCGTCTAGAGCAAGCACTCTATATACCAGCTTCTCGCAACATCACCACACGTAGTTATATTATTTGGGATATTATTGGATGGAAGCTTGTGTGATTGTGAGCGCGAATTTAAAACTGCCAAAAGACGAATTATCATTTTTAAATACTTGTGTGTAACCAGCTTTACTGTCTCCTTAGTTTATCTTTAACGCGTTGTTCACACCAAACGTATTATCAATCTAAATTCACTGGTCCCTAGTTTGACCCTGACATACTACAATTTAGTGACCACGACGAAAGTAATGTGTCAAATAATTATGTATTACTATGGCCTGCGACGAGTGTCAATGCGTTTGGTTTGAACACTGTCTAAATTAGTTTTTAAGGTTTCTAAACAAGTCTATAATACACCTCGCTAAGTCAGGTACAAAGCGTTCCTTCTTGTAGCCTGATACTTCTTATGAGGGTATTTAATATAGACAATGTAAATAGTATTTGTAATGTTTTAGATTCTATAGAAATGTCACAAACATCACACGTTTACCTCTTCCCCGTTCTTATGAGTGTATGTAGACACAGAAGAATTATAGCATTACTCCCTTGTTTTAATATAGTATTAGAATGAAAAAAAAACACATTGATTATCTAATTAAAAGCTTATGAATAAAACACACATCAAACTGGTTTAAATCGTTTGATTAAAAATCATTAAAAAAGACGACGAAGCTTAATACAGTGGTATAATAGTCAGAGCTTTTGTTATAATAGGTAAGCTTTTTTTAATTAATAAATAAACACAATTTAAATATTAGTTTTGTAAATAAATATTTTTAGGTTTGTAAATAATTTATTTTTTTTAATTCTAATATATGTTTCAACAATGTCAACAATTTATTTTAACTTAATACTTTACTGGAATACAGATCTCCGCACTCTTATATAGGGTGTTACATTTTTTTTTTACAATTAAAACTGTTATTAACGATTATTCGTTATCACATAGTATAAGTTAGTTTAGTTATTCGATGTTTTCTGATCTTAATATAAACTTAACGGGTTTTCCTTTAGTAATATCTATGATACGTATAAGTAACATTTACTTTGTATACATGTTGATCGTGTATACAAATGACATTTTATGTTATTTATTTCAAACATACTGTATATCGACAATTTTATATTTTTCTAATATTACTTTCAACGAATTCCAAAAATGTATTCTGTTCTGTTATTAACAGTTCCCGATTTTTCCTAACATGATGTTTATATGAAACTGATATATTACCAAGATTAACCTTAGCAATGCGAACTCCTACATCAGTGGTGGTTCTGCTTGTAAACGCTTTAACAATGCGAACTTCTACAATATTAGTGGTTCTAATAATAAAACATTTTTTTTTGAACTACCGCATAACTCCTATGCGTGACCATGACGTTTTCAACTGTGTCGTAATCGGAAGCTCAAAAAAACAATGCACGCTAAGAATCACGTCTTTTACAAACGTTATGTTGATTCCTATTCGAAAAAACATTAAATTTAGACTGTTTTGGAAGAAAATTAAGTGCTTGTAATCACGTTCCTTAAATTTTAATAATTGTCTATTTGTTTTTGTAGAGACCAGGTTTCTTTGAGATATTTCCTATGATAGTTTTGTATCGAGCTTTAACTTTGTAATGTCTATTATCTTTATAAAGCTTGATAGATAAGACGCTAATGAGCCTCCTATGTGTTCTCCCGTCTATCAGCTTTCGGATAAATGTCTACTTTATAATAATCTTTGTACCAATTGAAATGCGCATTTTTATAAAAAAAAATAATAAACGTCTCTATTACACTTAAGTCTTTTATTTTAATCATTTTATATACTCTGTATAAGTTAATCTCAACATTTTAATAGTATAAAAATAATTTAAAAAAAAGTCTATTAGACTCGCTGTTTATAACCACAAAATGTTTGATCCAAGTTTTTCGAAAGTGGAAAACCAGAAAAACAACATACAAGAAGTACAAATAACAGGCACGAGGATATCTCTTTCTCAAAGGTCGTCAACTCATCAGTTCCTCTAGTGTGCGAACGGCCATGGGCGTGGACGACTTCTCTATCCAAAGAAGAGTCACTAACTAGAAGACATACCAAGAGGAACATATAAATGTTATCTTTCGAAATGTCACAACCAATTTACGAAATAGCAAAGCGGTACAAATGTATTATGTATAGCGTCACAGTTATTAATCGTTATTATAGTGTAATCCTCCGGTAGGCGCGCGAGGGGATGCGCCGGAGCACAATTGCGCCCGCAGTTCTACGAACAATGTCGCAAATGTTGCACAACATCACCTACTGAACTAATAACTTTAGTGATGTTTACTTACTCTCGATATCGTATATTATATATCTATCGATACAAACAAGCGGCATCTGTCTACAAATTCGAAATTTGAAATAAGTTAAACTATTAAAACTTTCGTGAGACATATCACTATACTACTTATAAAATGGCTTAACTCACGTGTAAATCTTTGTCAGTACCGACTAGTTTCGAGCTCATACTTGTAGAAAATCACTAAGCTAAGGTGATATTATTTAACCTTTATTACGATGGACACAAAGTCCATTTTGCACTTTTCTCAAAACTCCTTAACATAGTTTACTCGTATATTTCAAAAATCTATTACAGTCAGCCAGATTCTAGACCTTGCGAAGAACGTCGCTCCTTGAAATTCGGATGTCATAATCTATGTAGTATAAAATTTAAAAGAAGTGTGGTGTTAGTTGTAGTTTAGATTTTTTTTTTAAAAGACACTCAACATTATTTCGATAAATCTATCGATACCGTTGACACAACTATAAAACAAAAGTCGATAAAAGCAATGAGTCACGGCCGAGGTGCAGTCAATCGCTGTGGTTTGATACATTTTGAGGCAGAGGGCAGCAGTGACGCACCCCGCTTTATAATTTATGTTCGTACCCACGACTGCAGGGGCGCAGTACGTGTCATATCTCACAGGACTCGATGATGACAAATTTTGGTACCATGAAAAATCGCATTATATAAATTGTATTGTATCAAGTGTGGAACATATTTTAAACTTATAGAATATGCAAGACATATTCGGTAAAAAAAATACACCCTGTATCTTCTTAGAACTATTTCATAGCAAACATTCGGGGTATTATTTTTCAATTAGAAAACCACCAACTGCTTTTTATTTCTACTAAAAGTGACATGAGTACATCACTTTGACTCTTTAATTTTTTTATAAATAAAAATGGCAAAAGGTAAATACAGTTAGCTTTTTGTTTGTATAATGTATATTTTATACTATATTACGAATTTCAAATCTGCAATGTTTGGTCTGCAAATGGTCCGGTTTATTAAACGAAAATGAAATGTTCACCCTCCTATAAGCCCTTATTGAGTCCGAACGCAACAATTAGGGTCCGACACGCGCACAAGCTTACGCACAAGCTCCCTTTTAAATAATTACCTCAGTAGCAGATGATACAGATTAGATTCGGTTAGTGTATGTGCCCTCTATTAAACTACCAAGATTGAAATGTGGCCCATCCACCTCGATACTGGGGGCTTATTATTAACTTGACATTGAAATACAAAAAGGTAATCACGTGGGGGATTATAAAAAACGAAATGATATCCTGCGATAAAAATTTGATAGCATCGACTTTTATACAACAACTACTGTTGTATAAAATATTATATAAAATAAAGTATACTTACTTTAATAAAAACAATTGACGACACCCTAGAAGTCACATATTCTTACAGTTTCAGTAAGATCTACGTTCTACGTTTGTAGACTGTCTACGTCGTAGCTATGTATCTAAGTAATTTCTTGCTTATACCAGACTATCGTTTATCAAACTCCACTCTATCGTTAGTAAACAACTAAGGATGTCCCTAAACAACACAGGAGTGTGTATTGTGTACGCCGGCCCACGCTGAGTTGAACTTCATCTATAATAACTTAACACAATACCGTCTTTATACAACGTGCTCTATCAATTTAGTACCGTTATTGACATCTCGATAGCAATAAGTTATCCATCAAATTTGCAGGCAAACCCCAGAGCGCGGCCGAGGGTGATATAACATGCCGACGCCTGTGCGAGCTAAAATGTCAGTAAATATTAAGCCTTTTATTTACGATGCTGTTGTTGTAACATATCACAGTTTATTACATGGATGTACTCATAAATAACATGACAATATACAAGAGTAAATAAAACTAAACGAAATAGACAGTTAACGATATGTTTCGCTTTAAATAATTACTATTGTTAAAACCATCTTTAGTACCAAGCTATAATCTATAGCGTATATAAATATTGAACTATATTGAACACAAACAATTCGATTCAAAAACAGATGAAACTGTTGCTGCGGTTATTTTGAGCGACCACTAACATGATATTGCATAAACAGTGCAGATCATTTTTCATATAAATATTAACAAAATAAATAATAATTGAGTCCTGGAGTGGTGACCGGACAGGTCGACGCAGCGTGGGTACGCCATTGATCTGGTCAAGTTTTCGGGAGCATCCTGGATGATGGATCGTCATTGCGATCTTTGAGGAAGGCCTGCACTTAGCAGTGAGCGACATGTGACTGACATGACGATGATGACTAACACAATAAGCCTTGAATATAGCGTTATATATTCTCAAAGAAAAGGTTATAGATTAAGCTAGTTTAGATTAAAGTATGATAAAAGAAAATTTTAGTTATCTCAAACAACTTTGTGTTAACATTTACATTGTACGTTTTCTCAGGTTCTAGCTTTTTGTGACATTTTTTAAAATATCTAAATAGATTTCTGTATAAAATATGATGACTTTAGACTAGTATGTAACGTTACAGGTAATTAGGTTCACTTATGTGAGATGCACGTCATTGCGGAGTGTTGTTCATCACTCAGAGCAGATTAAACTTGTGCGAGCAGCTGCGGGGACTTCGGTAACTTGATTGGGCGTTAGGGACTCCCTGCCGCCCGACGTCGGAGTTGCAGAATAATATCTAAATAATTATATTTTTTCTTAAGGTGCTGAATACTTGTTTACTTGTTATATTCAACTATGATAGTTAATTATAAACATCTTGACATTTGTATTATAACATTATTGTTGTCTCTGTCCCACTCGTTTTTATTCTAAAGGTACGAGAGGGATAGAATTATTTTTGCGATAAAGACACGACAGTGGGCTCGCCGTAAGAAAGAACTGGTAACCTATAAAAATGTCAATGTAGTGGGAAAATGATTAAAAAAATTCACTAGAAAAAAAATAGTAGTTAAGGCAAGTTAGACGAATAATTACAGTATAAAACAAACATGAAATAAAACCTTTTTACTTGTGTCTGTGTTCGAAGAAAACCAATCACACCGGTTTCAAAGAAACGACGAAAATGTTTGATCAATCCTAATACAATTGTGATAAATGTTGCAAAAACACATATTTCTTGATAAGAAATATGTTTTTTCGATAGAAATGGCACGATATGGGTCAAGGACCGGTCAGTTTTGTAGTAGTGATGTCGGTTTGTTGTGGACGAAATAACAAGCGGACATTTCTATTACGGTTGTTAGAGAAATGTATGAAGATATTGTAAGAAATAAAATAAAGGTTTTGTGTAAACAAGAAAATTAGAAGTATGAGCTACATTTATCTTCCAAACAAATAAAGTAGGTTATATAAGGGTCAATTAAAACACCTTTTTTAAATTATGTGTTTGACCGATTGCTAAGGACCGCATAGCATAAAAGGCTGTCGAGCATCGGGTACACAAAAGCTGGTAATGATGACGAATACTAATAAAAATCCATATTAAATGGTACGATCTCATTTTACTGATTGATAGACGGAGTCATTATTGCCACGAGCGGTCGAATCGATGCTCGTTTAACAAATGCCAAAGCAAACAAACTCAATGAAATGAATTAAACAAATCCGATACCTAATCAAAATGCGTCAACGCGAAACAAGGGTGACGGGTTTTAGGTTTCCGCTAAAATATCTGTGACGATTAGAGGAACGTCATAATCCACCCCTGTTAGCCGGTGACCCGGCATGGCCGGACTGCAAACAAACGCTGTATAATTAGATTAATATGTTTGAAGGTAATTTTTCTTTATTTATAATAAGCTTTCATGGCCATAAAATTCGGATCTCTCCACCGCACGCTACATTCATATACGTCCTGGTTAATTAATTTAAATTAATTACTTTTACCTCTGACACGCTTTAAAAGGTTGCAAAAGTATTTTTTTATATTCTCGTTGCTTTTTATAAGTCTATTCTAATTGTAAGTTACTTGTAGGTTGTAGAAGAATATTTAAATAATTCAAAAAAAAACTACAAATGTCTACGTACCATTAATTCAAGTTCGCCTGTCGTATAGCAGTTTCGATTGCTTAAAAAATGAACAGAAAAGTGAGAGTTGAGGGTATCGACGTTAAGTAGGTGAATGTGCAAATGTGACCAGTAACAAACGATTCGTAACCGCAATCCGTCGCAGATGGTCAAGCGATTGACCGTACCGCGCGCACTGTGGCACGGACAAATCTCTAATGCTCGGATATTGCCCGTGGCAGATGTTGTTTGTGGAACAGTTCCGAAGCCCACTCGAGCTTCTTTGTTTCATTTTACTTGTGATGCAGACGGTATTGGGGCTCGATATTATGCTTGATACAATATTGACAATACAATTTGCTAATAACATGCTTTGGATAAGTATAGAACCTACTATTTCCGCTTAAATGTAGATAAAAACCTTTTAAATTATTAAAAAAAATAGTCATGTAATTTAGGATTTAAACGTACTTATGTAAACTGACTTCATTGTTTCGCGATCGTAATTAAATCTTCAACAATCGTGTCCCATACTTATGCATTCATCAGTTCCATTACTCCATTTCTAAGTAATGAATAATACTATCAACTTTAAACAAAGTAATGAATCACCTACAGTGAGATATGACCATTGAATAATGCGAGCAATAAAAGTCGGGACATCGTAGCGGAATAAAAGTGAAAATAAACGAAGAAAGATAGAAACCTCTGGGACGGCTTGATGGGGTCACGTAAAGGTACATTGACGACTGTTTAACTAGAAACAAAGTTGGAGAAATCTTGTCCAATTTAATTATGTCATGTTATGACATCGCTGTTCGATATTTAAAATATTTATCTTGAACATTTTCACTATAATAAACAAACGAGCCAGTATCTTTATACAAAATTAACATAACCTTTATCAAAACAGAGACTAAGAAAAAACAACAGATAGATAAAAGTGTAATAATCAATTAAATAGAATTTTCCAGAAAAGACGAGACAGTATTCTCTTATAACTACAACAAGTTCATCGTCCTTTGAGGGTCGGCACTGTACTACTGTTTCATACATCTCTGTCTGTCTTATATCTGAACTCACACACTTCTTACACACATCTCTTCATACAATCCATCCACACCTTCCGTCTACCCCTTTAGAGCCATCCACATTTATTAACTGCAAGGTATCTAATGTTGCCATTGAAATCAATTTCATACACAAACATTTAAAGCTTGTTACGGCCACAGAATCGTCTTAAAAATTTCAATTGCCATTCATAAGTCTAGGCATTTTAAATTGTCAATTTATATTCAAAGAACAATTTGTATTGGCCGCTTGCGTATTTTAAAATCAATTCAACCTTGAATCTAATCATTGAAATTGGCTGTTATATGTTTCTTGTTAACAATTTACTATAAAACTACAGCAACAAAAACAAATGAAGCACGTAATATCGGCGCCTCAGCTTGTGGACCTTCATATCGATCTATTCTCCGTCATTCAAGTCTTCGCTATCTTCATAATCATTTCACCTTTACGCAATCCATCCATCTCCTCATAGACTACAATATTATTAATTCAATATATCTGTTGTAAAGTTACCTTATACAATATTTAACAATCACACTGCGTTCTGAACAAAAATGTGTAACTTTACAACCCCTTTATTTGGCACGTAATAAAGTTTTACGACGAGGCATTTACTTAGAATACAAGTTGACCCTCTCTCCCGGCAGAGGACTCCGGAGGTGCACAAAAGTTTATAATTTAATTACAACACCCTTTGGAGTCGTTATCTAATGTAGTACGGGACAATACTACCTTTATGAATAAACAACTATTTAACTGTGAAGTAATTTTGTAAATCTTTCCTTCTGCCGTGGCCACACTGATAACGGGTCGACTCAATAATTTAGTATCACAACATTTATAGACCACGGTCTTAAGCAAAACTTCCTAAGAAAGTTAAGGAGCGATTCCTATATTCGCATGTATATATTAAAAAAAAATTGACGGATTACAACTTCGATGCATTCCAGTCTCATTACGATTGTTTCCCACTTAAGTAAGTAAACCAAAGTGTCAAATTTTGAATGTAACATTTTGCCTTTCAATATTTAAGCATACAAAAGCTTAATACTTGGTCCCAAAGTCCCTTAATTCTGGTATAATATGAGTCTAAAGCATTCACCAATACGTACAGAAATTACGAGGCTATTGGCAACTGTTAGGGCTC
>JAODUI010000006.1:4578866-4590368 GCA_027563995.1 Papilio gigon | reverse complement strand
TTATATTACTAATAATTATTGTTGTGCTAATTACAAAATGTGACCGATATCCACATATGTATCAATGATGTGTTTTAAACTACAAATTAATTTTTCAAATAATAGAAAAGAAATTCGTTGCGCCTCGTAGTCGCTACGAAGAAATTCGGTTACGAATCGCTACGAAGTTTCGCTAGGACTATATAATTCTAAATCGCTACAATATAATGTGTAGCACGATATCTGAATCAATAAATAAACAGTTACGTCTTAATAAAATTAAAAATATTTAATTTTCATCATCACATTTCAGTGTTGGTTAAATTAATGTTTTTATCTTTTCAGTATTACTACTATAGTAAATTTTTTACTATAAATTCTGGTCATGTTTTCATATCTATGTGAACATATACGGTATTATAAGAAAGACGAATGCCGTGTTTAATACTAGAAAAAGAAATTAAAAGCAACCAGCTGTATCTGCGCGGAAGTAACTATCTCGGTGCTAGCAGACTTTACGTGGAACCATTCCAAAATGCCCTGCTCTTAAGCCAACAATAATATTTTACATTCATTCCGTATTCACGGTCTGAATAGTTTGAAATCACTGTGGACTTTAACACACTTTTAAAATTACGAATGAATACATAACAAAGCTTTCCTTTTAAGAAAAACCATTCGAAAATAATGTAACTTTAGTGTTGAACTTTTGAATTAGTTATTTAAACTTGATTAAGACAATTTAATTTAAAATTATTTTTAACATTTCAGTAAATTATAGTAAAGCCTCTATTAAATAAATTAACTTAGCATATAATAAAACGCCTAGAACTATCGTAACTCATTTATTAAAAAAAATGGAATCTATTGCAGAGATCGTCATCAGCTTATATAACGTCCCTACCGAGGGGCTTGGACCCTACCTTACTTAGGGGTGACAAGGCCCTAGTCAACCACGCTGGCCGAGTGCAGGTTGATTTCACGCATTATCTGAATTTCTTCGCCGATATGTGCAACTTGCATAACGATGTTTTCCTTTCATTTACGAGACCTGTGTGGGATAAAGTGAAAAAGGTACGTTTGGAACAGGATTCGACAATTAAATTAAATTCTTAATATTGTTATAAAATAGCATATTTTTTTACTTTTATAAGACGTGAGAATAGTGAGGTGGCAAACAAAAAAGACGCTTTTCTTTTGTTTCTCGTCTTCCGCAAAATGGCGTCTGCTGTAAGGATTGCTCCTTTTCATTCTCAGAGTAGATAATTGTTTCGGATTTTCAAGTAAAAAGACTACCGGCTTATAAGGCACGGCACGTTCAACTGTTCTATACGTAATGTTTCCTCTGATAGTTTTACATTCATGTTACTGCAATGCATGGTTGTGGATTAACTATTCACCTAATTAACTTTATTTTTAAATTAAATTTTCTTTTATTGTAAATTATTCTAGTTAAAACTAGTTGAAGAATATTTTAAATGTATTGTTTATATTAAACAAAAACAAATACTTAAAGGTCAATGTACTCAGATGAAATGAACGTAAATGATTAGTATAGTACCTACATAGGTCGGCCACCCATGGGGGTTATTAACTCGGAGCGGTCGCCATGCAACGGGAGGCGACGAGACGGCGACGCGACGGCGCGCCGACGTGGCGCGTCACGTGACGCATTCGACACCTCTGCGTTAGGAGAAATGCTGGCAGCCTCCACAAGTTGACTCATCGAGGGCTTTATCCGAACAAAGATTAGTCATATAATACCAGTTTAGTTAAATAGATACTTACAATTCAATTCAATGGAAATGAGAAATTACATTTACACATTTTACTCGCAATGTCTTTTATTGTCTTTAGATTTAATTTGAAACGATTCATTGTTTAAATTAATTGTAGTAACATGTCTGTTTTTAATAAGTCTGTGATCATAGCCTTATAAACTATTCATGTCTACGATCGTGCATTAATGTTAAAAAAAAATGTGCTATATAGAAATCTGTAATATCTGCATTTTCTCAGCCTTTCCTTCTATTAACGACGTTTGACATTTTAATATTCACTCTCTAAATATATACGACCAGACTGTAAAACTGGCCTCGATGCTCTTAGCGACATTGTGAAGGACATAATGAAAGTTTTAGTCCGAATGTAAAAGAATATACGGAAGGAAAACGTAAAGATGTAAAGGCCGTCTAGACAGTCTGTTGTTAACATAGGACGTAGAAGTTAAACAACATAACATAAAAAGGAAATAAATAAAAAAAAATGAAGCAACTCAAAATGCGAATAAAGGCGAGATTTAACATTTCACATTTCTGGAAGCTTCGCCATTTCCCGGCGCACAATAATGATTTAGAGCACGTTCTCTGTTTAATTAACACGTCGTGATAAATACGTGTGACTGCGCCCGTGAGCCTCTTAACTACAGCGCTTAATGTTACTCCTCTGCCAACTGTGCTGCAAAAAATACTGAAATCATTACATCTAGAATCAGCACAGCAGACACTGCATGACTTTTTTCTAATATTCACATCTCTTAAGTAAGATATCGTAATTTTTTAGGATTATATATGCTTTGTAAATAAACGGAAGGTCGGTACAGTACTCTTCTATTCATCTCTGTTAGCCGTTACATCTGAACTCACACTTCTTACGCATGTGCTTGAGCGGTCACCTTCTTCGGCCTTCCTCTACTATACTACAACTACCACTATAATATACCTAAACCTAAATCAATTATCATGTTCTATATAGTGTATTAATGTTGTTTGTTTGATGAGACTTTATATAACTTTATAAATGTTTATTGAAGTTAGTAACATTATGTTCCCAAGTCTACATTTAATCGTTCGAGTTCTTAGTAATTTATCCGAAAAATAATAATTGAGAATACTTTGAGTTTTTAATTTACTTACGTAAGCTTTGTAAAAAAAAGTTTAAACAAGCCAGTTAACGGGCACGCTGCGCCTTTGTGCGGCGAAATACATTTTGTTTTACTAACACTGAAAACTCAATATAACTTTTATTTGAAATACACGATGTGAGTGAATTCGAAAACAAAAACAAAACAGTCGCTAGTGCCAAAAAAAAATGATGACCAAAATTTTTTTTTGTTTAAAAAAAAATTTGAAACCTAAGTTATTTTGCTGATAAGTGTGCGTCATCAGCCTTTGTCTGCCAACTGCTCGACATATGCCTTCCCTCATGCTGCAACGACTCCCCGCCGTCCGCACAAAGTCATCTGTCCACTTAGAGAGAGCATAGCTAGTGTTAAATTCATCTTTCAAGATTCATTCTGTGAGTAAGAAGACTGGCTGAATAATTTTTGCGGTCTTCCGAGAAAATGAAACAGCTCTTATAAATTGGTAACAATAAATCCTTTAACATGCGAGGAGCTTTTCACTTTGTTTTAAATGTAAGAAATCTTTCAGACTTCTAGTGAATTACCCATACTTTTATATATTTAATAAATTTAATTTTACATCGTATTAGTAAGTATGATTGAATTTGGATAGATAAAGGTAGAGGAAGACTGAAGAAGGTGTGAATGCATTGTGTGAAAGAGGATATGAGTAAAAAGTGTGCGAGTTCAGCTATTTCGGCTCACAGACATGCATGAAAGAGTAGTACATTCTGCACCGAGCCTACGTCGGGAAAAGGGCAAGTTAATAATGATGATGGCTGTATTAGTAAGTATTATGTTTAGAATTTATTTAGCAATGGCTTTGGAGTTTCAATCATTCTTTAAGATCTTTTTGTAAAAGCTTTCATATCACGGAATGACATCTTTACACCAATATGATAGTGTTTTATGTTCTGAAAAGTTTCAATTACGTGTATCAATTCAAACACAATCGAGCTATTTGTTACATCGAAGGTAACTGTTTCGGGCTATTTGCCAATCTCTAATGAATTACGAACGCCTAATTGGGAAACGCGGTTATAGCATAGTTGAATACAATTTCAAACTCCGCTGCTTTCCACGAACTGCGCCATGATGAATAATCATTAAACATTTCGCGTGTAATCAGTTATGCGTTGTTACATATTTACACCTTTGTTTTACATAAATGTGGTAAAATGAAATGTTATTTAAAATAGTTTCATTATATGAAGCATGATTATTGTGGTTTTATAATTATGTGCCTTTATCTCTGTATGTCAAAAAGATTTTAACCAAATTACATAGAATAATAAAACATTACCGTATTATACAAATTAGGTTATTTTCGTGTAGAGAGAATTTAAAAGTTTATTTTACTTTCCATTTAGTTTTATACTGAAATGGAAAGGAAAAAGATCTCTAATACAATAATCTTTCGGGACGTAGGATCACATCTTTATGGGTTCAAACAGAAATAATCTTTTCCTACTCTGTTGTCTTCAAGGTACGTTCCGTATTATGTACATAATAGAAAAAGGTAAGTAAAGGTTGCTTACTTAAAACATACTATGTTATATATACACGCTCTCAATCTTTTGTTTTTTTTGTTTACTACTGTGCAGTCTTTAGTTGTATAAGATTTAAGGATAGTAATGTGTTCTGGATAGATTTAATATCGTAATATTAGTAGCATTTGCACGCGACTTCGTCGGAGCGGAAGTAAGAACTTAGGAATTTGTCTATACGTTCTTCCAGATTAAGCTCAACGTGTATGCCAAATCAAACATTAAGTTGTTTTGGTGACACGTAATAACATTCATCCATCCATCCAAACATTCCAATTTGTAATATTAGTAATATAGTAAGAAGCTAGATAAGATTTCACCTAATTAGTAAGAATTAGTCCGTACGAATAAAACATATGTTAAAAGCTAATGTTCTTTAAAAGGACGTAGAGTTTGGTTTCAATTATGTTAGTAAAATAATACTGTACGAGGCATTCGGAGACGCCTATATTTAACGTTAGATAGACATGGGCTAATGATAACGATCATCATGGTGATGATGATGGCACTAGTAATATTTATAAAATAATAGCAAAGTTATAGGAGTATACTGACGAGGATCTTGACGTAATGACTTCGAGTATCCAGTCATAGTAAAAGCGTGCGATTAATAAACAAATGAATAACCCTGATCCATCAAACGATCACAAAAGGGAAATCAGTTCCGGTAAATTGTTCGTAAGATAAATAGTTTCGATTTTGAGAGATTTATCGTCGCCTTCCGCGATGACTCGACGCGATAGTGGAACGACGAATAACCGTGATAACTGATAACTTAGATGAGGGTATCGGAGGGTGGGACATGTCGATAGAAAATTTAAAGTGCTCTCTTGTATACGATATTTTTAACGATGTCATGAAAGGGAAACTTGGCAAAAACGAACACAAGATTTGATAATAAAAAAACCTTTAATATCACACAAAAAAATTTAAGATTTTCTATACACATTTCGAAACTATTAACTCAGAGAAATTAATAAAAAAAAGACATGAGAAAAACAAGATATTCCTTATGATTAAGAATTCAATACAATTTATATAATACTATAAAGAAACCAATATACGTAAAGGCTTTTTATGTGACAGGCATATTCACTTGTAATCCAAAGCTTTGTTCATTTTAATCATAAAAGCTAACTTACAGCTTTAAAAATTGACGATGTAATTCGACTAAGAGAGCCTAATACTTAATTAACTGTTCGGAGCCGAGAAAATAAAAAGAGTGATTTATTGGAAAGAGGAGTAGCTAAGCCCTCATCTGTTTACGTTCTAATACTTTTTTGTTTCACTGAAATAAATGATCCAATGAGACGATTATTCGTGCTTCTTTTTTCACATAGGAGACAAGTTAACACTTTTAAATAAACTCTAATCATGTAAATTGTATTTTTAACTATGAATTATGAATTGTACCTTAGAAGTGCTTCGAAGTTTCTTACAATCATTCCTAACCATGCTACCCAACAAACTATCACAAGAAAAACACTGACAATTTTCAGAACATCTTGGTGAAAGTTATTTTAATCTTTAACTTATATGATTCGGCAATGGAAACCTACTGTAATAACTTCTTAATCACTTTTAATTTTTTATTTATTTTCAAACCGAAAAATCGAATAATGTTTTACAGACAACATAAAATTTTTAATAACTTGAATGATGCAAATAATTATAGAAAATAAAATAATTTAAGTTAAGATTTTTTTTTAAATGTTAGTAGATTTTTGTTAATTTACTAATATTTCTTGTAACTATTCCTGTTAAGCTTGAAAAAGCTTGTGTTAGGATATCGTTCACGACAATAGTCGAATGGCGGGATTCGAACCCACGACCGCTAGATCGGTAATCCGTACCCTTAACCACTAGGCTATTGGCGCTCAAAGATTACTTTATATAAAGTACTTAGAACGTAGATTAAATAGGGCATGACCTCTGTGGTTTGGTTTTTGCTTAACCGGGCGTATCTGGAGACAGATATAAATTGTTAAAATGTTCGAAGCAGCTGTGCATTGAAGTTCTCACAACTCTGATCCGTTAATATAAATTGATTCAAGAAATTATAACAAAACTGAATGTTACTAAACAATATGTATAAATTATAATCAAAGATAAATATCTAAAGATATCTATATTCTATAAGCTATAGGTTATGTAAAAATATAGATGTAATACGAAGGATAAAAGTGAGGCAAATAATCTACAAAGGCCTTTTCATAGAGAAAATTTCTCAGTGTTGCCATTAATAATAAAATATAAAATGACATTTCAAATCTCAAGCGTCAATAGCCTAATGGTTGAGGGTGGGGACTACCAATCTAGCAATTATGAGATCGAATCCTATGACATATATTCTGTAACATGGTTTTCCTCGTAACTCATTGTAGTAACAGACAAAACTCTGCCGCAGTTTGGATTGAAAATATCTTAGACTTGCCGATGTTTCCCTTGAAAAGTTTTAAATAAGAAATATTGCGGAACTTTCTCAGCGCGGATTTAGGTATTGAGCGAATGTTGGAATTTTTTCGATATCTTCTCAAACTTACTGATTACTTACAGATTCGTACGATGAAATGAGAACGTGTTCTTACCTTTTATCTTTCGGTCTATCCTCTAAGGTATTCCAAGACCTATCCTATCTTTCCTTTGTAATTTACTATCTACTTTGTAGGTTAATAATAAAGCCTAAGGCGTCAACAAGTTTTGTTTGAAATAATAGATTTAACAAATTTTATGATTCACAAAGGCAAGTAAAAATAATTCTTCTTCTTCGTCGTAACAATCTTGTCAGATTGGTCGTGGTCATTATTATTTAGCAACCAGCTTCACAAGCCGGCGCCACTCCTCCCTGGTTGCTGCTTTTTTGGTATAGTGAAAATAATACCATAAATTAAATCATATCTTAAGAAAAAGTCACGTTCGAAAACAACAGTCCGTCTTAAATAATTTCTCACACGCGTAAAGTTAATAAAAAAGACGTGCACGTTTCAGACAAGTCTCGGAGCTGATATTGATTACCGTTTTACGTTTCTCTTAAACTTCCCCAGCTACAGCTGAAGGTGGCAATAACTGCGGACCATCTGTGCCCGCTCTCCCCTCTTTAACATTATTCTACTTTCACCAACATTGTTCGCTTTTTGCTAATGCGATTAATTCCTATCGATACAATAACAAGAACATTAGCACAACAAACTTGTTGATGTTACTTTTGTGACTTAAAAAAATATAATGTTATTCATTTTAAAATACCACCAAAAAAACAATTAATATGAAAACCAAAGACAACACGGAATTGATCGTATGTATTACATAAAAAAATTTTATTCACTTTCAAATCGGTGAAATGAATCTTTCTTATAAAAGGAAGATATATAAAAAAAATCTAAAGTCATCATAAGTTGAATTCTTCATCTGGTGAAATGTAGTTTAATGTTTGTCGCGTTTTATTTTTGTCCCACAGAGGACTACAATGTCGGTCATCGGGGACCTGCAGTCACTCCGTCATGTACGGCTTTTAATGTAAAAGCTATTTGGTGTTAACGTCGACGTATCATGAGATTGTCATATTTTTTTATGGACAAAAGGTTTTTTTAATTGTATAATATCGATTATCAGCTGGCTCTTCTTGCGGCCTCACTTACACTTTGAATTTAGAATTATTTTATGTTAGTAAATAACGAGTTGTTTTAACTGAGCGATGAAGCGTGACATTCCTTATCTCGGTAACATAGGCAGAAATGCAAACTGCAAGTATTAGACATGGAATCAAGTCGTATTTATGGTTTTCTAGTAAGAGGTAACGAGTTTAACCTAATAGTTAAGGGTACGGACTTTCGATCCCGTGGTCGAGAGTTCGAATCCCGCCATTCAAATTGGTGTGAACCATATCCTGGTACAAGCTTAAAGCTTAGTTGCAGTGGTAAAAGTAATTAAGAAAAATCTGCAAATATTGAAATATAAAAAAATCTCTTATGAATCTTTTATAATAAATTACCTATTTGTCTGATAAATGCTTCTACAGATAAGTTTATCGGTCTGGCGACATTCGCTCCATTGAATCCTCAACAGTGATGTATCATTGCGCGAAATGAATCAATCAACGTCTGTTCTTTAAATGCCGATGCTATTTGGGATTTGTTCTGGTAAATGGCGACATTTTATTTTTAACACGGAGCATTGAGTTTCAGAAGAGTTTTTTATTAAAGTACAGTTTGTATTTTTGTTATTAATTATTCAATTATTATTCCATTATTAAGTTAGTTATTTTAATATATAAGTACAAGAATAAATATCCATACTGAATTAATTGTGTAGTTTAATTGTGTCGTGAGTAAATTTATAGCGGTCTAAGCCAATCAATGTATCGCTAGCACACCGTTTAGACCTAATTTAATGTTGCATTATTTTGATGAGTCGTAACTTTGAGAAATGGCAGACTTCTTTCTCGATTTCGACATGTAAAATGTGTAAGGTATCAGGAAAGAGGAAAATTCCTATGAAATATGTTGTGTCCCCGCCTCGGGCGAATTTCATAAATCACATATCAAGGTGATATCGGAAATATTCGAAAGCTTCAAGTGATTTTTTAGCCGCTGAATATTTATACCATAATAGGTTTTTAGTGATTTAGATTACGAAGGTAGGAAACGTTTAGAAATATGTAAACAAAGTAGCTTTTGCCCGCGACTTTAACTCTATTAAAAAAAACTCAGTAAGAAGTTAATGTCTTTCTAAACTATGTTCTAGATATTTCAAATTTCATCAAGATCCCTTAAAGTCTTTGTTTTTTATTTTACTGATTTTTTTTTAAATATTCATACAAACCTTTGTATTTACTAAACTATTGAAACTTTCGTGAGACATTACGCTAAACTACTAATAAAACGGCTTTTTTGCATTTATAATTATGACTGATAAGTAATTTAGTTAACTTTATTTTTTTATTTAATTCGTCAATAATACAATTAACATAATTACTAGCACCAAGCGGGTTTTACCATCCATCTAGTTTTATAAATCATCACCATCATCATCACTACCATCATAATCATCATAATCATCAGCATCATGCTAATCCATTATTGGACATAGGCCTTTCCTAATGCATTCTACAGAACGCAGTTCTCCACCTTCCGCATCCACTGACTACCCTCCGTCTGCACTAAGTCATCGGGCCACTTGCAGGCACGACGCCCCACAATCCTGGTCTCCAAATTATTTATAAATATACATGAACATTCTATCTCTATTTAAGATTCGAACCTGGTAGTCTTTACAACCGCGTGGTCTATAACGTGGACGTAAATGCACTTTATGTGAATTAGAAACGGGTATAACCCAATTCAATAATAGAATGTGGAGGTTAATTGTCGAAGTGGTTTCACGTAATATTCACTAAGAAACTAGCTAATTTAGAGTAAGTAGGAAATACTTTTACCTTTAAATTTTGCACGAGAGAGCTAAATGCAGTAGTTACGGTCATTAAATGAATTAGTTGTAGGAAAGCGGAGAATACCTCTAAAATCTAAAACCACATACTGAGAGCGGAATGAAACTTTAAATTTAACAAATTACTTACGAATAAATGAGAAATAATTAAGTATTTTAAAGGATATTTAGTTTTTTTTTGTTACTTAATATAAAAAAGAATATGTGAACTTTAACATCAGTGTTTCTTCAGTATCTGATTATAATTTTAAGTTAATTTTAATTTATAAGTTTTAATAAGTAATTAATTAATAAGTTGTTCTAAATAAATAAAATATAATAAAATGAAATGAAATGAATGAAACGAAATTAACAACGTAACTATGAATTCATCTTTTTGAACATTGTAAACACATTCTCAACAACAATAAACGTTTCGTTCTATTAAAGTACTTAAATTTAATCAGTGTTTAAATTCCAAGCCCACAGACCCATAACGCGGGATGTAACGTCAGCGTTCAAATAATGACTGTAACAGTTATTGGACATGTCAATCATGTCTTTGTAATTGAAAGGTAGTCACAAACGAGACGACTATTCACACTCTTAGCAAAATCTATATAACGCCTTAAAAGGTTTAAATCTTTGCTATAAATAGCAAAGATTTAAACTATAAGAGGGCAACATTGGATTGCCTAAATCGATTCGAAGTGAGTCGACGATGTACACGCTGTCTTTGAAGTCGCTTAAGTCGTGACTATTTGAAGAAAACGATGAAGACAGAGTATTCCATAATAAGGTAATAAATTGATTATTTATTTTTTAATTTATTCAGCGTAATAATATTTCCTGAAACGTACTTGATCGTTTCCGCTTTCAAATCACATAACCAGGAACATATAGTCCTCCCTGTCTCTTTGGTTCAGAGAAACAGAGACAAGAATAGGTTATGTTCCAAGCGTTAAGGGCATTGGAAACTCAAGGTTTTTGATCCGATATATTACATATGAAATAAGATAGCATACTAGGAAGGTTCTATACCAAGTTCAAGGATTAATACATATAAAATATGTTTTATTTACTATAGTAAAATACCTTGGATATCGACTTTAATCCATCCATTCACCTCCTCCTAAGTTTACTGATGTACCTCCTAACATTCATAAGACTCGTTTACATTTGCCACCTTATACCTAGTTTAAGGCAGTTTTTTGTTTTACAAAAACCCACGTTTTCATGTAATGTCGCTATGACTTTATTATTAATTAATTAAACAACGGACATCTCAAGAGACATAACAGTGTTTCATGTCACTTTAATGTAATGCTAATTAAAATAATTCTAAGTAAGGTACCTAAGATCCGTCTGTGCGCTGTCAATGAATATTTCATGAGCGACGTCTTCATATCTGTAATAAGATTTACTTTAGCTTGCGCTTTACGTTTGCGCTCAAAGGTGCATTCTCATCCATTAACATCAGGCGGTCAGACACCAAATTTCGATTTATAGTAGCTTGTTAAACTATTTTTATTTTCTCCATTTATTACGTGTTTGATATGTATATCATCATCATCATCATCATCATCATCATCATCATCATTATCAGCCTAATGAAGTCCACTGCTGGACGTAGGCCTCCCCCATCGACTG
>JAODUI010000006.1:4547900-4571322 GCA_027563995.1 Papilio gigon | reverse complement strand
TTGGAGACGTTTGTTGTCGGAGGCCAAGACACGCTTCGGGTCGCTGCGCCACTCTTGTTAGTTAGTTAGTTAGTTATGTGTCATGTGTCATGTGTCATGGCATGGCATGTCATGTTACGTTATATTATTTACCTTTCTGTCGCGTTTATATTTTTAAAATGTGTAATTTATTTAAATTACACAATGTTGATTTTTTAAAATATTTTTAAAACATCAAGATTTCAAATCTGCAGACATCTAATTCCGTACCAACTATCCTATTTAAATATTCTTCGAAGTAAGCGATACGTCAGTGACATCTGTGGACATAAATCGCAAACGGATGTAAAATGACTTGCATATTATTAGCAAATTTAGTTCTTAGAAAATTCTATACTAAGTTTAAATAGGATAGTAGATAGTTTTATTTTATAAGAGAACAGGACAAACGACTGGCGGTATCAAGACGTGATCATCGCCCAGACATCTGTAATACAAGAGGAACGACAGATGCATTGCCGGCCTTTCATAGTATGTTCACAATGGAATATTAACGTGTCTTTTTTGTAAACTATTAATCAAAGTGCAATACTGTAGCAGAGTCTTCTAAAGACCTCGATGTATTCTCATCTAAAACGTCATCATCCTGCCCCTTATATGGGGTCGGTTGTAGCTATACAACCGATAGAGGGACACACGTAACTATGAATCTCTTCGCTGATATGTGCAGGTTGCATCACGACGTTGATGATGATGCTGATTGATGCTTTACCACTGATGCTTTACAACCAGTAATATACATTCTAAAGAGTAAGACTTGACTTGAAGTCTTAATTCCCCGTAGTGTGATGGAGGGCGTCCACAGTACGCCGCCAGCTCACTCTCTTGGACTCTGCGTTTGGTCTCGGGCGACATCAACCCAATCGTCATTCAGCTTGGCCGCCATTGAAAAGAGCAGCATCCATTTAAATGCAAATTTATTATTCCAGAAATTATTTAGAACTGGGAGCTATTTAAAGAATTATGTGTAGCCATTAGTGGTAAGCGAGAGTTTTTTTTACGATGTTTTTTTATAGATTCCCATATATATATCCGTCGTCTCCGGCTTTGATCTCGCTGTAAACTTAAATATATTGCTTAATTAATACGAACAAGATACGATTCCGTTTCTTAAACGACGTTTCGTTTATTTTTTAAATAGTTACTTACTGTCAGTTGTAATTGTTTCCGGTGATATTTAAAAAACGTGTCATTTATTCAGAATGCCGTGTTCTTTTTATAAATTATGTATTTTTTTTATAGTGACGTAGAGATCAGAAGCATTAGATTATCATGGTATGGATATAATGTTGAAGCACCAGTAGCCTAATGGTTAAGAGTACAGACTACCGATATAGCGGTCGTGGGTTCGAATCCAGCCATTCGACTACTGTCGTGAACCATATCCTAACACAAGCTTTTTAAGTGAGGACATGAGTCAATCACTTTTTCTTTATCTAATTTCAATCAAATAGAATTTTCCATACATTAATCTTAGTATATTGCTGTCATGTATAATGCTAACTAAAATTTGAAAGGGAGTTAGAGAAAGAGATGTATGGTTACATACTGTAACGTCATTACGGAGAGGAAAGGGCAGGTTGCTGTAAAGGAAAAAAGTGCGAAGTAACAGAACCGCGTAATATATTAGCATTTTTTGTGGGTAACGTTTATAATAAGAAGGTAAAAATATTTCTTTCTTTAACCGACAATAATTCTAACATTCGTTGGTTTGTTCAAATTGAAATTTAGCAACGCGTTCCGCTTCGTATATTGTGTCAATCCATCACAGTGTAGTGCGGTCGGATTGTGGCTTGTCTCAGTATTGAACGAAGAATATGTTACATTTAAGGTTAAAATCAAAACAATATTACAGTAACCGTATTGGTGAACTGTTTCAGCGTTCGCCGTTCATCATTCAAGTACAGATGCACTTAGCTAAGATTAAGTTGCACGGGGGGCGTTATAAAGTAACAAATGAAGGTCACTAACCAACTCGATGTTCCGTTCACCACCTGCCTGGTAACTCTGGCGGTGTCAGACTATGGTCAAGTCATAATTAAGTAATCAATAGGCATCAGGGAAGCTACTCAACTGATGCTTCGCTTCCTGAACGCTTACTGAGGAGTCGTTTTGTAAGTAGATTATTGAATGAACAATTGAATTTTATTAGAAACTTCATAATCACTTCTATATTAACAATGTTAAAAAAATTATAATTTAGTAACAGTACTTGTAAAGATTTACTATAGAAGTTTGGAAAGTTATACATTTGTTTTTAAAAGCAATAATGATAGAGAAAAGGAAATTTGAAATTATAACAGTTGACACTAAATAACCAGTACTAACAAATTAAATCAGTAAAAACTTTATTGAGTCAGGCAGTGCGATGAAACAGTCTTAATTACGCATGCCTAAACAAACACATTATACTTACAAATTTCAAATTTACATAGGTCTTGTTGTTATTCTACAAACACTACTCTTGTACAATAAATTAAATCTAATTAGGTAATCAGTTACATTTGAAAATAAGTAAATAAAAATAAGCCCTCCAGTTCTCTAGTATAGCGCGTGACAGGACAGGACCGGACCGTATACGACATTATTCAGATCCGTTCCCCACCATGTATTCGTGTGTTTCTCAATTTACTAATATTTCTTGTAACCAAGTAAGTTTGAAAAAGCTTGTCATGGTTCAAAATAATCCAATGGTAGGATTCGAACATACGACTGTTTGATCGGTAGTTTGTAACTTGTACTATTAGACTATTGGCGCTTGGATTCAAGACAATAGTTTTAATGATACTTGAAAGCGACAGAATAATCTTTATTCGATTGAAATTCAATAATAACATTTGACTCGAGAATTCTCCGCAGAGAGACGGCGTAACGTAGGCGGGTGTAACGCCATATTGCAATATTTAATTTGCAGATGTCGACTGGAGTTATGCAATCTGCGTAACGAATTTATGAATAAATTTTCATTGTTGACATTTATTATAATGTACCGCTTGCAGACGGCTTCGTGTTACAAAAAGAAAATAAAATGATACCAGATTTTTGGTCAACTTTGCGGGAGTATCCTGGATGAGGGCGGCCGCGGACCGATCGTCGTGGCGACCGTTGAGGGAGGTCTACGCTCAGCGATGGGCGACATGTGGCTGATGTGATGATGATGATGATGGTACAAGATTTAGATAAGAGTATAATTTCATTATTAGACTACCGCTTGTTCGAGTCTTAGAACTTAGAAGTACTTAGAAAATAGTGACCCAGGTTACTCACGCACATCAGCTACCTTTCAGTAAGAGTCCGTACAAATCGGTCAGGTCTCGGAGACCCGGAACAAACGGAGAGAGATAAGGAGAAAATAATGTAAAAATTAGATTTTTAATGTTACATAAAGTCACACAATAAATAATTGTACAGAAAATGCTTCAATTTTCGTATACTCATTGATAAAAAAAATGTTACCGTTATTATGATCATAAGCTTAATAAAATCTTGACTTTAATTAAGTAAATCGAAACAAATTTCTCGCTTGAATACACGTCGTAGACCCATTTGTCAATATTTCAAAATAATCCCGTGAAACGACCGTCTGACATTCCAAATAATATAAACATTTCAAATGACTCAGCAAAATTCGGCGCGTTGGCCCCATGTCCCGTCATTAATCATAAATATTGTCAAGTTCCTGACGGGAAAGAAAACGTAAATCACAATATTACTCAACATTCTACACAATATGAACCTTAATTGCATAATAATAAAGATTATTTTCGATTGAAATACATCAATTTGTCAGTCAACTTAAAACTGTCTTGCGGTCAACGCACCAAACAATTTGAAGAATCTGTGGTAAGTAGAAAGCTGTAGCGGTTGGATACGTGCCAAGCTTATTAAAATACATGTCATAACGTCAGTTCTGTTTTATGATAGAGAGTAAATATATCGCCAATGTAATTACTTTTACAGTCGGCTCTACTGTCATTAATAACTCGCAGTCAAGGAGACAAACAATTCTGATAGAGACATTAAAACGAATATGAAGAAGATTTTGATTATCATCATCAGTTCATTACACGTGCCCACCGAGCGGCTCGGAGCCTACCCGGGGGGGCTATCAGGGGTGACTAGGTCATAGTAGACCACGATGGCCCAGTGTGTTGCTTTACACATATCTTTGAATTTCTTCGCCGATATGTGCAGGTTGCATCACGATGGTTTCCTTCACCGTAAGAGCGGCCGATAATGTACATATGCAATTCGAAAATTAAAAAACACATTGGTGCATGGCAGGGATCGAACCTGGACAATGTCGAGTACGGTCCTGTCCGGTCAAGCGCTTAACAACTGCGCTACCAACGCTGTTTTGATAAGGGGTTGATAAGGACTTTAATTATAAAGATGTTTACATCGGTGTCAGTACAATTAAGAAGAGAAAGATTGCATGAAAGTTGAAATTAAGAAGGAAGTGTCGATGGAAGATAGAACTGGAGGACTAAAAGCTGGTGCGCCGACTACGGTAATGCGAGATAACAAGATAAAGTAAAAATAAGTATGACATCAGACCAACTTAAAGCAATAATATTAAAGGCATAAAAATACACTAAGAGAACTACCTAGTCTCTCAATAGTTAAGAACACAGAAGTTAGCTATTATCGTTTGATAACGAAACAAACAATGCCAAGGACGGATGTGGAAAGCAGACCGTATACTGTGGAAGGAATTGTTGATGGCCTATGTCCGGCAGTTGGTAAAACAAAAGGCGGTGATGGCGAAAAAGAGAAGGAAGAAGCTCTACCGAAAACAGTTGACAGTCATAAGCATATCATGTTTAACAAATAAAAGAGCGTTTAATTTAAATATACATAATTTAAAACATCGCCATTTGGTCGTATGTATTTAGTGTGTAAACGAGGGGCATTCACACCCTAATCGTATGAAACAAGGGGCGTTTGCCGGGGATCATTTTAATTTTAAATCACATTGCTACTTCGATATGTCTGTTAAAAATATAAATTAGGAGAAAATCAGCAAAATAATAGATCTTTAGTTATCAGTACATATTAAAATAATACTGGAATGTCACGGGAGGTTTGGTTCATTTTTAAAAAAATCAACAATGTAAATGAATTTCATTTGCCTCCGTAAATTATTTTCTCTTACTTGAACGGTCCCAGGATCTTAGCTTGTCTTGCTTAGTGTGTTGATAATCTAAATTAACATATCTAACGATTCTAATAACAGTTTCCGAAATTTGTCACTTTTTTTTACAAAAATTTTTTAAGTAGTAAGTATTATGTTTCTAGAAACTACTTAAATACTTTAACCAACACCTGACACTGATATTTATATGTTTTTTTATCTATAAATGAATTAAGAAAATTCATTACCGTTTAAAATCAACGTTAACTCAATACAGACAACGTTATAGTTTCGCTTATCGAAACAAAATTTAACAATTAAAATAATGAAGCTCATCCAAATTTGAGAAGAGAAAATGACGCGGTAGTAAGCCGTGCTTTCAAATTAAATGTTACTAATTCTTATGCATTGAATGTACGAAACACAATATATATGCAACTGAGGGGCGCATACAAAGGACGTTGCCCTGATAATAGTCCCAATTGTGGTGCAGACTTGTCGGGGATTAGGGTGATAGTAACATGTGTTAGTGGGGGTGTTTTGTTAATAATATTACCCTCGGTCTGTCGCCATTCCAGAGTTCGCGCGTGTATTTCGTCTTCACGTTTTGGTTTATTTTATATCTTACCAACTTGATTAATTACTTGAATACCTACGGTACGGATATTTTTAGTTTTTTTTTAATAAAGAAAGTGGAAAAACGATTGACTGGATCACAAGCGTAATCATAGACGCCCATGGATATCTTCAATACTAGAAGAACCATAGATGCGTTGCCGGACTTTGAGAAAGAGGTACCCTTGTTTCTTGGATGTCGGAATAGATTAATAACTGACTTTTTTTTTAGTTTTTCATACAGAGGACGTCTATAGCCATCAACTAGAGGACTATATACGTTGCGAGCCTTTAAGAAAGAGGTACGCTCACTTCTTCAACTCAGTTGTTTAAATGAAAGCAAATGTCACCTGCAGGCAGATCGTGTTAACCGCCAATTTGTAATTTATCCCGGCAATTTGTGGTCACTTTTAGTTTGTATATAACTTTGGCTACAATAATTCGTATGAACATAAAAAATAAGTGATATTTAAGAGTGTTTAGTTCACGCTATAGGAAAATAGCAACCACTTAAAAATATTAAATTCGCCTTTGAAATTTCTGATAATGAAAGGTAGGGAGGTAACGAAATGTAATTAATGCAAAGCAAGGCTCGACTACCGCTCGGGTTAATTACGATTTATGGATGCCCGGATATTTTACACGCCGAAATAAGTGTTACAATGTTTTTTGTATGCCAGCATTAATCAGGTAACCTGCTCGCTATAATTTTGATTCTTTAATCAAATTATGACGATTATGGCAAATCTAATGACCTTAGGACTATGTAGATTAGTTACCAGTTTCTTGGTTTATAGTATTTTTAACCTATTGATTCAGGGGATGATGTTTTTCCTGTTATGAATTCGGATTTGAATGTACGGGTGTATGGTCTTTTCTCTTGTGACCTCCTATAGTCTAAACGACTGGTTATTACTGATCATTTGCTATTCGAATCCTTTTCTATGAATGAATGTTATAGAGCGTCGGTGGCGTAGTTGTTAAGCGCTTGACCAGACCGGACCGTACTCGAATTTCACTAGGTCCGATCCCCGCACTGTACCAATGTGTTTTTCCATTTACGAAATGAATATGTACATTAAAGCGACGCTCTTACGGTGAAGGAAAACATCGTGATGCAACCTGCACATGTCGGCGAAGAAATTCAAAGATATGTGTGAAGTCAACCAACACGCACTGGGCCAGCGTGGTTGACTACGGACTTGTCAGTGAATAGGGTAGGCTCTGAGTCCTTCAGTGGGGACGTATAGTGAGCTGATGACGATGATATACTACTATGTAGTTTGTTTACTTTATTTAAAAATTCGTAATTTTTTTCATGCAATTCACTTATAACTGGAGGCACAGCTTTTTAATTTCTTCCCCTTCGGTATACATTTTCAATATAAGCGGCTCTCGGTTTTATCAGGGTAATTATGGTGTTGTGGTTTAATAATTATTTTCTTCAACATAAATTTAAATAAAATATTTAAATTACTGCTACAGTTTTTTTTTTTTTAGAAATTACAATTATAAAAATATTTAAAGGCCTTTATTTATATGTTAATTCAAATTTATCAAAACTAAATCGTGATTATATGACTTATCAATGTATCCATGTGTCTTCGAAATTTATTGTCTGTGAGCAAAGATTTTCTTAAAGAATTGTAATAGATTTTCAAACTTGTCGGAAGATGCCGTGTCAGCCAATATCCGCTAGAGGCCGCCGTAATATCCTCTCGCTGTGATGTTTTAGATATTCTTAAGACTCACTCGAAGAATGTTTCAGTTACTTATATCTTGAAGACACAAAGTAATATATTTTGGTAAAAGCTTGGATGTGATTGCAAGATTACTTTGTGCTAGAGTAACCTCCGGTCTTAATAAACATATATTTTTTAAACAAAGAAACAAACAAAACTTAACCGACATATACGATAGTTAGGAATGAAAGAAGATTTGAATCTTTTCAGTCTTTCAAGATACAGGATGTCATAATTGAGTTCACATACATACAAACCTACACAGAGAATTAATTGGTTTCTTCTTTTTACGCCTCTCTGGAACTTGGCAGTCAGTAAACGAACCCATCTCTGTTCTGTACCAAACAAAGATTGTCAACTTTGATTATGGTTGTCCGGTCTCGATGTTTCTCGCCTATGTTTTTTTCTATCGACGCATCGTTTGCAAGGATTTTTTTATAAGAGAAGGGGGCAATCGAGCGAAGATCACAAGAGCGGTCATCGACGCCCAAGTACACCTGCAATACCAGTAAAACCAGAGATGCTTTGCTAACCTTTGAGAAACAGGTACGCTCGCTTCTAGATAGACCCTAAATCGTATTGGTTTGGAAAATAAACGGAGGACAGACCATTAGTGCATCATTATTTGATTAAAAAAGAACTTTTGTAAAACGGAATCCATTTTTTATTTCTATTGAATGTTGCACAAGTGTTCGTTGAAATTGTATAGGCTTTGGAACAACAGTATCCGAGCACGGCACCGCATCGCTTCTTTTGTCTCGCTTTGTGGCATTAGCAAACATTGCAAGTCATTAGCACTATAAAGGCACTGCCGACGCACTGAAAGGTTCCATTAAAAACATTCTAAATAAAGTATTTACTTTTCAATGTTCCCCACAGTTTTACGAATATTAAAAAGTATTTTTAATGATGCTTTAAAATATATTTTTAGTAGTTTTTTTTCATGTACCTACACTTTTAGAAATGAGAAATTTTTGTATCTATTTTTTTTTTAATTCGAATGCAAAATTAAGAATTGATTGAATAATTTGCAATAAAAAACAATAGAGAAAAACTATGACTGCTTTTTGTAATGCACTTAATTTATATAAATGGTCGACATTTACTTCAACAAATGCTTCCTTTTAGAGTATTTGCAACTTAATGGGTCAGCTTTAATTGCAGTCTTAAATCTCCGCGGACGTTACTATTGTTAGCGAGGACCAGCGTCGACCGAAATCAACGAAAACTTTAATACTTTTAATCTTTAAGGTAACATTTTACAAAGGTTTTCAAAACCACTGTTGTCTGTGGTTTTTTACTTTTATTACCGCATTTATTTTACGATTTTATTTATGCCATTGTTACTATCACTCGGAAGCAGTGGTCGTCACACTTTTCTACGCAAGGGCCAAATTGATTGATTGCGGGCCGCACATTCATGCACGATGTAGTTGGCACAAGCAATCAATTAAATTTTCTTATGAGCTGTTATAACGTGTTTTCCTGTAAATAGAACTATTTTTTGATTTTGAAGCAACAGAAAATCTTCTTTTTAAAGTTAATTGGAAATATTCGTGGTTTCTGAAAGTTTTTTTTTACGAAATAAGCATTAAATTCGAAAGTTTGACTACCACAGCTCTAAAATAACTGAATTCGATTCCAGCCAGTAATGTTTGTTGTACTGTCTTTTGTTTCTGCAGCTGATAGCGGAGTGATTATTTAGTATGAAGCAAAATTCCTTTGACTTATTAAGTGGTCGTTTAACTGGTCACTATTATTTAAATTAAGCTTTGTCACCATCAAAGTTCGTTTATAAACTTACTGCCTATGCATATTTGCAGGCGGTGTTTAGGTTTTCGATTACCTGCGCGGTCACCGTCACTTTTGTTAACCTATTGCCTCGGTTGTTTGTTTTGTACCAACCACAAACATTCACGCCGTAAATTTTGTTTATAATGGTTATTATACTAAAATATTCTACTTTGATTATAGTTACCTGATATAAAATATTTAATTTGTATAAACAACGATTCCTGACTCTTTCTATAATGTTGCATTATTGCTGAAATATATTTTTAACTAACTTTTTTCCACAACTAGAATATTTAACTAACTGCCATCCATAAAGTTTTTAATAGTCGCTCAGCGTAGATTTAGTATGATAAATATGTACTTTGGGACATCTTGAGTAAATATTAAATGTCTGTGAGTACAATAAGAGTTATAAAACTGCAAATGTTTACGAATAATAGTCTATCAAATCTATAGTATAAAAGTAGTTGTGTTTCTTTTCAAATAGCAAAGTGTTCAACTATTTGGTGAATTTAATTTGGGAAATTCGGAAGCCCTTGATCTGAACCGATTTCTTTAAGTGCAATTTTCACCAGTGTTCAGCGAGGGCACGTCGGCTTCGCTCCTCCTTTAATCAATCAAGCGCCTATCGGTTTCAACTGCGGGGAATATCGAAATAAAACACTGAAAAATAAACAAGCGGGAAATTATACGAAGCTTCGAATACCGCAAGCTGTTTATTTTAACGGATGGAAAAATTAATTTGATTTTATTGTGTGTGTAAATGTGCGAAAAAGCTACTAAATTAAAGCAACGACCCGAAGTAGGTCTTGGCCTTTGACAATTAAATATTCTTTGTTTATTAACTCAAGGAGAACAAACATATAGATCTAGTTTTCTGTTATTGCCATCATCATCATCATCATATCCGCCACACGTCACCCACTGTTGAGCGGTGACCTCCCCTAAAGATCGCCACGACGATTGCCATAACAAAAGGAAAAGATCAAACAAAAGACTAAGTTAACTGGCGCTTGAAAATGCTTAACGGTTAATGGTATTTAGTGAACATTTACCGACTCTGAGTACGACTATAAGAGATGAGAAGATCAAATGTTATCTTGTAGCAAACATTAGCTATAAATTCGCCGAAGAAATTGAATTCAAAGTTAGAAGCAATTTAGATAAACACAATTTCAGCACATCCTGTATGCATGAACCGAAATCCCTGAGCGCAACTAGACGACGTAACTTACGTACCACTTTATATTTTTAAACGCATTTCAAATATACAACTAACTTTATTACTTCTTACATTTTTATTGAAACTATCTGTATTTATGACTACAATATCTCCTGGACTTATAGTATATTTCATTTAAGAGATTAGATTTTAGTATTTGGTGTTATGATTATTTTCAAATATCTCACCCAATTACCTGTGAAGTGTTCTCAAGTTTTAGTATTGTCCACCACGCTACGCCTAATATTGTATTTTGCGCATCGAGTCTACAATGTTCCGAAACGCCGAGATATCTTATAATTGCTGAGAAGTTTTTAAGTATTGACTTTTAAGGATGATTTAATACAAATTAACACACGTTCAAAATTATGAAAAACTGGTGTATTACAAAAAAAGTGTCATGAATTTTTAAGTTTATTTATCGAAGTGAACGTTAATTATTAAATTTTCTTTTTTTCTTAAAGTCTTTCAAAGTAATTCCTTTTGAATAAATGTTTCGTGTTTAAAAAATGCAACCGATTAAAAATTTGAAACTACCCGTTTAAATATTATGCAAATGGTTTTTCTTACTCAAGTTTCCCTTTGAGGCACTGTTAATTAGTTTCCTGATGTTGGTCAATTAATTTGAAATAAGCTTCATCAAGCGGAAGTTTTTTTTTTCAGAATAATAATGTTGTTTTAGATTTATAAAAGAAAGTTTCAATACGATTCATTTAAAAGTTATTATTGGTTATGAGATCATTAAAAATTGTCGTGTATTTTATCATCACTCTGTGTCAAGCCAATATTGGACTTTAAACATAAAGGATGTTCAGGAATTTAGAGAACAATATTTTCTTATTAAAGAAAATAATTGTTAATAATGACCGTTGTTTTAAATTCTTATTTTTACTAGTTCTTATATTAACTGATAACAATATTTAGTAAGTTTGACAACATTGTCCCAGATGCTTCGTGATAAGCTAAGTTCGAGGCAACATTGTAATATGAAGTTTGACCTGACAGATGTAGGCCGCAGTTACTATGCGGTACATAAACTAAGTTAAACTTTTCCTTAGTTTAAGTTAATTACTCTATAAGCAAAATTACCTATTGTAATATCACTATGCAATTAATAGCTTTTAATTTTATTTAACAGATATATCGAGTAATAAAAATTAAAACACGCTGTATTAATTGCCATTTATTTACGAAAGGAATTTCAAAATTAATTCACTTTTTTAACTTTATATGTACACTCAAAATTTGCTGTGTCAATAATAATTTTTTTTTATAATATTTAATTTATGAACGTATACTATATTTACATAAATTATTGTAATAATTTACTCGAGTGTAAACAGTGCACAGATTGATATTTAATCACACAGAACAATGTTGAATTTACCAATGAAAATTGTATTTATTCAAGGGAAGAATGAATTTAGATAACGCGGTTCCGCCCCATACTTTATGCTTGAATGGAGATCCTTTGAACACACCGTATTCCGGTTTCCACATGCTCATAGTAGTATTAAAAATATAATATATTTAGTTAAGTATATGTATGCGAAAAAGTCCTTCAAACAATCACGGAAAAAAAAACAATCTTTATACCATTTGTCGTATTACGAAACACATTTATTAAAAAATATTATCATCCTATTTTCTTTGAAGTAATAAACAATATCTATATATAAATAATAATAAAATTAAAAATAATTTATTCGGTAATATTTACAAAAAATTTAACACCGCCCAAAAAAACACCTCTCTTGTCCAAAACGGTGATCTCAGCTTGTGCTGCCCACAGCCTGTCGCTGGAGGTCGTGCAGGTTTTCAATGTTCCGATTATTTTTTGATTCAGAAATAACGGTTTACAGATATATCTAATGAATATTGTCTCATGTATGTTAGGACATTGCAGAAATGCGCTTTCGTGGTGGATATATAAAATGTCATATTGTAATAAAATCGATAGTTTTTCAATCGGTATCAATTCTGTGAGGTTCCACCGTCTGACGGCGCGCGGTCGCAATCGCTCGCTGTCTAATCAATCACGCGTAACACTACCCATAGTCGGAAAAAGCAAATGCCTTAAGCTTTAAAACTAACTTTCATTTAGGTGAAAATTGGTATCTACATTACTAACACAAGCATTTTTTTTTAAATCCAACGTTACACGTGTTGACAACGTGTTGTTAACAACAGTATGTATTTAATTAAATTATAGAAAAAAAAAACTATTTAAAAACAAGCTGTTCTTATCAAAGTAATTGTCAAGACGAATTAAAGGAGTTCAAACGCGATGAGGTTGAGTCGTTTAATTACAAAGTTCTTACGGCCATCTTCCAGCTCCATTATCGGATCAGTTCAGTGCCATAATAATATTGTATTGTCATACAATTTATACATTCGCGTAAGATTTCAGCTCAATTGGAAACTGGGAATTGGATCAAATTTAACTTGCGAAATTTGATTACAGACACGGTGAAGCTAAATAAAAGCTTGTAATAAGAAGTTACGAGTTTTAAGTACAAAATTTCAAATAATACTTTATAATGTTCATTGTTTTTTTTTTGTAGAGTTGTCGCAGTTTCGTAGACGTCTTTACCAATTCGTTGAAATATTTCTTTATATGCACAAAAGAATTGTGAAAAGCATGTATCAATTTCTTATACGGACGCAGCGGGGCATATAAAGGTAATATGACGTTTCTGTCAGCTTGTCAAAATGATATATTCGCACGGGGAAAGCTTTATAGCAATTTAGATAAACAAAATTTCACCACATCTTTATGTATGAAGGTAATCTTACTTCGAAATTGATGTGTTAACGGAAGTGTCATTAATCGTTTCGCATATTTAACATAGTATGAAAACAATCCGATTATGAAACGAAGTAAGTTCATCATCAACCTGCCCTTTTCCCTACGGAGGGTCGACAAAGTATGTACTACATTTCCATAAATCTATATCAGCAGTCATATCTGAACTCACACACATCATTCACGCAATCCATCCACAGCTTCAGCCTTCCTCTACCTTTATAACTATCCATATTCAATCTCATCATCTTGTTTATGTGCTCATCATCTCTTGCATAACAGTCCATACCACAAAGTATGTTAAACACAACATCCTGTAGTAATTATTAAAAATAAAAATGAACCATTAAACACTACATATAATGAGATGTTAGCAAAATTATTAATTAAGTTGAAAGGAAAATATTTTCACAAGACACGACGTCTAATTAATTATATGTTTTGTAAGGGACCCTTAACATTATTATGTTTCATTTGAAAAAGATTTTGTGTTCATTCATGAATACAGACGTATGTACAGAATTATTCTAATGAATAAGAGAATAAGAAAAATCAAAATATTATTCCGGCACATTTTATAACATACTAGCTGACCCCGCGAACTCTGTTTCGCCTTAAAGGCAATAAATAAACAGATTTTTGAATTTATTAGGAAATACAAATAAACAACATTTCCTCCTCGAAAAAAAAAACGCTTGTATGGGAAATGGAAAAGGGCTATTTTAAGGCTTTCAAGGTAGTTTTTCTAATTTTTATCACCTTTTAAACCTCCCCTGGACCTACACGAACATTCCAAGACCAAGATAAGATAAGTCCGTTCAGCCGTTGTCGAAGTTTAGCGAGACTAACAAACAGCAATTCATTTTTGTATATAACATGTTGTAATATACATCAATTAGATGAACTGAAATTAGCTTTACTTAAAGAAGCCCTATTTCCAATACCTTATCTGTTGAGTAGTGGTTTATAAAGTTAAGTAAGTTGGGATTTGCGAGTCACCTTTGATTCCACTCTCGGAGACAACATGGTGAGCCATTGACGGATACGTTCTCCGTAATCATCATCATCAATGGTTTATCAATAAATTGTGCCATATCTGTGGCATTTAATTAGCATTTCCACGCGGATTCACTCGCACGTTTTTTTTTTATTTTATTTTTGTTTTACTCTAGTTGATCATTGTTTGTCTTTATTTATGGATTTCTTAAAATGTTAGATGTCATAAAACTACACTAGACTTTATCGTTAATGCTACTAAATCTTTAATAGTTACTAAACGTTTTAACTTAACTAACCAACATTCCGGTCGCTCTGTTTATCATATCTAACTTAACAAGTTGCCTCAACTTACGAACTAAGTAGTATCCTTAATATTATCAAAAGCACCGTACAAGTTATGTACTTATAATTAGTTTCTTGTTGGCGTGAAATTATCTCGGCCGTCTAACGCAGCGATGAGTGTTTGCCGCGAATATGAGATTCACAGCGTTTAAACTATTTGAATACACAGAAATGGACTAGACAATGAACATCCGGTGTGAATGGCGGAATAAAATAAAGACGACAATCCAACATGACTATGTAAAAAAATTACGTTCCCAAAAGAGTGTACAAGTAAGTAAGTTATACTTCGTTTCTATCGTACAAAGGGAATCGTGTGTGCTTAACATGTCCAGTCACTTAAGATTTCAAAGTTTAAACTTCGCTTGAATATTTGTTGCGACTTCCGTTTATAAAGTTTAATTTAATGAAGTTAGATATTTTTTAATTTAACACAAAATTCATTATGAAGCTCGAAAAAAGCAGGCTACGAAATATTAATTCATTTAATCTTTGTGCTGTGGTATATAATAATTTAATATATAACATAATGTACGTGTACATCACAGTATGTCAAAGTTACGTAACCTGTTATATTACATTCATTACATATAATTCGAAAACAAGCGAATATTTATTCAGTACTCATTCATGTACTGAATAAATATTCGCTTAGGTATTCTACGAAAAATAGAATGACTATTTCGTTGTTGATTCGAATCCAAACCGCCGTGGAACTGACAAACAAAAGCAACGCAATCTGTTCGCAATATTCGTAGTATCTGGACAAACGGCGTGTGGTCGGATAACGGTTAATAAAGAAAAAAGAATTGGAACAGATCGCGAATAAATCGGACGTACCAATAGTTTTACTTCTATAATAGTCTAGATCTAGCGGTCGCAGGTTCGAATCCCACCATTCGACTATTGTCGTGAACCATACGGGAAGTCGTTGGATGCTGAAGGAAGACGACATTCTGTGGAAGGCATTGGGAAAGGTCTATGTCCAACAGTGGGCAGACAAGGGCTGATGATGATATTCTAATACTAGCTTCTTCAAGCCTACCAAGAAATATTAGTAAATTAATAAAAATCTACTAATATTTTTATTTAAAAAAAAATGACGTATGGACGGAAGTAGCAACTAGTGATTCATTTCAGTTCGAGTTTTTTTAGATATCTCATCTATAGAGATATGGAAGGTGGAGTGTCGTCAATAATTTATAAAAAAAATGTAACATAGAAAAAAACAAGAGAAGGCTAAATATTAAAGTTGTCACGGCAATATTTCGCTTAATGTGTTCAACGTTCTAAGTTTAAACTCGGCGGGAATTCCTATCCAAGTTGGGAATGAATGTTGCCGCAAATTTATTATCTTATATTAAATATTTTTGGTATTGCGCCAAAATTTTTCGAATCATGAACTTCGGGGGACTGTCAAGATTCATACGTCAACATTAGATTTCTCATTTGACAGAACTATTACATTTACTATTAATAGAGTGACCATAGTTTGGATAACATGAAGACAGAAAGTAAAATGAATTATGTTTATGAATTATCTCTGTACCAATCAATATAATTGAAGCGCCAATAGCCTAATGGTTATGGGTACGGACTATCTAGCTGTCGCAGGTTCGAATTCGACTACTATCATGAACCATTCCTAACACAAGCTTTTTCAAGCTTACCAGGGATTGTTACAAGAAATATTAGTAAATTAACAAAAATCTACGGATATTTTATTTAAAAAAAAACAATTATCGATTTCTTTGAAGTGTAAATTAACAAGAAAATCTTAGTTGTAAATTCGAAAGCGTGGATGGATGGATGTTTATTAAAAACTATCTTCAGCAAAGCAGCTTTGGATAAAATTTCGTATAGATATAGAACACTGGAAAGTCATAGTATATTTAACTATTTTTTTTTTATTCAATTCGAAAAGAGTTGCGGATACAAAGCTAGATAAGAAAAGGATGTATGAAATAAAAAAAATAAACAATGTTATACTATTGTATTGAAAACTAATAGGTTTCATATTACATACAGTACCTATAAATCTAGCAAGTATTTTTTTTAAATGATTTTGCTTGTAATTCATTCGGTCCGGAGAATATCTTGTGAGCATACATTTAAATATTCAAAGGTTCAATGCAGTAGAATCTTGGCGCCACGGCAGACAGACTAATACATAGCTTGAAGCGTCCTCACGGAGACGTTTGGCTTGACTGCACATTAATACACATTTCTATTTCAAAGTATTTCAACAGTAGAAAAGAATACAAATACTCTATCATAAATCTTTATAAATTAAGCGCCAATAATCTAAATGCTTAGGATGGGTATTCGGATCAACTGGTCGAGTGTTCGAATCCCGCTATTCGAATATACAGGCATAGTATAAAAAAAAATGTTAGTAAATCAACAAAAATCTGTTAATCAATTTAAGAAGATTCGAGTATTAATCACTAGATGTCGCTAGTGGTAAGGATTAAAAAACTACAATAGTTTGGTTAATTCTAAAAATGTATTAACTGTATCAATAATTAAAATTATTCTATAAAAAAGCTTTTCTGAGTTTATCCGGTTATATCCGGCTTTTATTTATTTTTGTCTGGTACAATAAATGAAAATGCAATATCCTAGAATAGCTTCGTTAAACTCGACGCGACTGATATTAAATTACTTAGCGCCGTCGTGAAAGTATTTATGAGAAAAATGAAAACTATTTTCATCAAGCCGTGTGTTCTCACTCACAACCTGGACCAAGACAGTTTGTTATCTTATTTATCTTTGAAAAAACAAAGATGGCATTATATAATTCTTAATATGTGTTGCGTCAATGCAAACTCAAGCTTACTATATCAGATTTATTTAAAGAACATCAATTGATTAGCAAAAAAAAAATGTTTTATGTACGTTATTCATTGGAACTGCAGACCTTTTAAAATGACTTTATGTGCGTGTTCCTTTATATGTAATTTAGAAACATCAGTCTTCTTTTGTTTTAGAAGAGAAGGCAAACATGCGGCGGGATAACGATATGATCATCGACGCCCAGACATCTGCAATACTAGAGGAACTACGGATGCACTGCCGGCCTTGATGTCAAATCGAAGTTTCTAGCAATTCTTATAGCCTTATCAGTCGGTTAGAAATAATATTTTCGGCGGCAAAACATTAAATGTACATCAAATAACTGTTCACAGTAGAATCTTGTTAAATTTATAAACGTAAGATCTTTTATTGAGTCACTTCGTTCGTTTTTCTCGTCAACTGTAGCATTTTATTAAAATACATTTACGAGGAAAGGCTGACAGTGATGATTTACTCTCCGGGGAAAAGTTAGCGGGGCGGAAGGTAAAAGCAATTTACGTAAACATTATTTTGCCACGTAATATACGAAGATTTACCTCGCGAAGTCCTCACCTTGAATGGAATATGTTAAAATAGCATACTCATATTACTCTGGAAACGAGCATTTAATATACATCTGTTTATTTATATTGTGCAAATATTCTAATTGATATCAAAGCGCCGATATGTTAATGGTTAAATCTACAGATTTACGAATGCGTGGTCGAGAGTTCCTACCATTCGACTATTGTGGTAATATATATCCTAGCACAAACTTAGAGCTTAGTTGAAATGGTAAAAGAAATATTTGTGAATTAATGAAAACCTGTTAGTATTTAAAAATAAAATTGAAAAACGGATCAAAAAAAAGTGAGTTAACGGTTTAGTTGCGTCGTTTAGCGTACTACTGATTATTTGAATTAATCATTTTTGTATTAGTAAATATGATAGAAGTTTTTTTTTTTTTTATTTCTGATATCATCATCCGTTCCACATACGTTGAAAAGAAAACCACGTTTAGTAGACTATGTTTAGTAGAGAAACTGAGATGGCATAGTAGTTGAGATTATTTACTACGTTCGTGATATTCAAATTATTTATCTAGAGTGTAAATTGAATATTTATGAAGCCTGTAACTTAGAACAACTTTATGTACATAAATTTGGGTGCAATTCGTATAATCGTAGTTAAATAAACGAATTAATGTAACATAAATAAATATTTACTTATATTCATTGGGAAAGACATATGTCGCACAGTGGGCAGACAAGAGCTGCTCATGATTACGAAATATTTCGTTACATTAAGTTAAGTTAACGTAATAATTGTGACTTAAATTTATTTTTCAAGTTACGTACTTATCTAAATCTGTTCTATTATAAAGTCGTATTTTTTTTAACTTTGTTACGTATGATCTCAGCAACCAAAGCCCAAGTTTGATTAATTATTTGGGTATTAAAAAGTGCAATACTTGTGTTAATTTCCTAATTCCCGGTATTTTGAAAATGAAACATTATTTCACAAAATATATGGATATGGTTGACTTTTGACTGTGATTATAAAACGCAGATGCGCTAGGGATGTGATGCTCTTGGATTTCTGACGAGTATAGTGATGAGACCTATTGCTGACTGACATATTGTATTATTATTATCCAGTATAGTTTAACCTCAAGCTATATAACTTAGGGACTAAATAATTTGGTAAATACGGTTATGCGAGAATTTCATGCGATTGACGCAGTACGGGAACAGGTTGTTTAAAGTAATTGTACTCAAAGTCTAAAATCATATTATCGTTAACATTTATATAGTCGGTAATAAAACAAACTATCCAATAATGTTAGGGTTGTTGTCTCAGACATTTTGTCTTTGAAAATGTAAAACGTGATTCACTTAATAGAGAAAGTTTCAAATGTTTGTTACGTGCTCTTTCCTTCGTTTTACTTGTTTCGTTTGATACTGCCTTATTAACTGATTCTACGTTTCCCTACGTTTTATATAAAAAGTTACATTACGTAAGTATTTAAAATAAATCGATAAAACACTACAGAGGCATTAGGCCAAATAAATACTACTTAAATATATGAGTCATATATTATATATATAAGAAATACAAAGGTTTTTTTTTTTTAATTAAAATATTAGTAGATTTTTGTTTATTTACTAATATTTCTTGCAACCATTTCTGGTAAGCTTGAAAAAGCTTGTATGTGGTTCACAACAATAGTCGAATGGTGGGATTCGTCCGTACGCCTAACCAGTAGATTATTGGCGTTTCATTATATAGTTTGGATGTATGGATGATTGTTATAACACACCTTCAGGATAGCTGCCTTGATCTCTACGTAGTATAGATCTAGTCTAATTACGTTTTTTTTTTAATTCCGCGCGAACAATATCGCATGTGATAGCCAGAAACAAAATGCTCTCTGCCTAATTAAAAGAAAAGGTACACCAAAGAGGATCAAAATATGTATAAAGAAACTTACCGGCACTTTAGAGTAAAAAATAAAAAAGTAGTCCTTAAACACGAGGTCCCTTAAGGATTCAACGAACCTCAGAATTATGTCAAAAATCGCATAAATTAGAAACAAGGAGTACTTTCAGGAACGTAAAATCAAGTGCTTACGTTATTTAGGTCACAAAATGAAGTTTGAAAAGATTCCTGGCTCGATGCAAATTGTAGTACAGAAGGCTGTACAGCTAAGCACTCATCTTTGCATTAAGCACTTGAAAGTTGCACGCCAGCGGAAACTAATCACGACTTTACAGCACACTCTAGCTTAGGTAAATAATTACTGTATGGATGGACTCCGTGGACTTTGTGTCTACGTTGTTATAAAATTGTTTTAGTTTCTCCACAGAATTTCATACAATTAATTAATTACGGTGCCATAGGTTTTTGGACTTATATAACAATTTATTAACGGAACATCATTAAGTCGAATATTTCTAGTAAATATCGTTATAGTATTTTTTGTAAGTGATTTTAACAAAAAATCTATTGTTCAATTTTAAAAAAAAGTATTGATTTTAGTCCTTATTGAATTACTTAAAAATATTCATATTGTAAGGTCGCGGGAGTAATCTGAATGAGCGGTCGAGAATCCATCTTCGTAGCGACCTGTGGGGAGAAGTCTGCGCCGAGCAGTTGGGAACTTGTAAATGGTTAGTCGACACTACTCCTTAGGCAATATTGCCATACATTATCTTTAGCTATTAAAACTCGAATTGTTAAAAGCTTTAATTTTAAGTTATTTGATCTGTTAATATTATTGCCTAACGCTTAGTGGTTACTTAGTCTCTAAGGGACACCCGTATTGTAGATTTCCCACTCTAAATGTACACTAAGGGGACGAACTAATGACTCTGAGTGCGAGTCACTAATCTATGGTATCTTATAAGTACAAATAAAAGTCGATTATTTCCGATATAATTTTATTAATATTTCGTTACAATGGTATGAGATTTGACATGCACAAAATAACCAAGTTTTTGAAACTATTGTTTTCATTTAATTCATTTAATCAATTCCGAATATGATACGTGAGTTTTATATCTTTTTAAATTTATATTTTGTAGATAAAAAAAATGTCAATGATTGTTTTTTTTTTATAAAATACAATGAAAATTGTATAAATTTACAAAAAGAAGTCTTCACGTCGTAATTTTTGATGCTACGAAGTTTATATCAATAACAATTTGATATTAAACACATGTTCGACTCTTACAATTTTAAATAGCTGGTGTCTTGTAAAATTATTCGAGAATTAGGCCAAAATTTTAAATTAAAACCCAATATGCTATATATTAGGAAAACAAAAGTTCCTTTTTAACTGGCCAAACAAAAGCTTTTGTCGATCGAATTTAAAAAAAAAATCTTTTTTATACATCCCCTCCACTATTTTCATTTATGTATACATAAACCAAATATAAATTCGATAAATAAATAAAAAATAAAACACTTCATTATCTACAATAAAATAAATGTATATCATTTTATTTACAAACTAACATGCCTATATGGGACAATTCGAAAATTACAATAATTGATCGCGATTAAAAATTATAATACCGTAAATTATTGCTTAAATAATGTACATGTTACAAATAAGTACAATTAAACGCGTCAAAGATTACGAAGACTGAAGTTAGCTGCAGACAAAGAGGAGACGGAGTGAGCGAGACGTACGCTAGACCGTCAGTTAGAGGGAGACAGAACACTTACTTCTTTCGTCTGCTAACTTCATAACCTCCATTCTCTATAACACGTATTACAATCTATGTATAAAGGGGATATGTTTTAGACCGACTGAGATGCTTGAGCAATAAAATCTAGGAATTATTATGCTGAAAAAAACTAACTAACGCAAAAACATATTGGACACACATTTCCTTTTATACCCATTCAACATCATGCCGTAATATTAGAATAAGCCTGCAAAGACATAAAATTGTTATCTAGACTATAGTCTAAACAAAGTACATTTTAGAAGAATCGAGAAGCTCACTCTGAAGTCTCAAAAGTATAACGGGGGGTAACGACTTTAGTATAGTTTAAGATTGGACCGCCCAGAGCACTAACACAAAGAGGCGTCACAGATATGCAAATTAGACTAACATAATCCTGGTGGGTACCGGAATTGGGGATCCCCCCTGAAAATAAACCAGGGTACCTATGAATTGTCGTCGAAGGTTTTAGTAAAGGTAATACCGCCATAGTTTATAATAGCTTTGGAATGTAACTCAAAAGAGTAAATTAAGAAAATAAAACCTTTTACTTGAATGAGTTAAATCCATAATGATTATAGAGAATAAATAATATTTAAGTCCGTGTTCAATTGTCCATTTTAAGAGCGAAATATCAAAATAGACAAATGAATGAGATATCTTCAAGAGAACATCTGCTTATTGCACGTCACATTGTTAAATTATTTACAAGTTAAATAAATTGTGCTTCAATCTTATACAAAACTATAAACATTCGTAGTTACTTATATAATATCCAGAAGAAAGTTGATCCTCTCAATAAGCCTATTTGAGCTGATATTTCAGCTGACTATTACCACTAGGGTCACAAATAGTAGTACCACTACTAGGAGTTCGCATTATTATCAATCGTGGTAAGAATTCAAATTCTTCCAAATATTAAAAATAAAAGACTGAAACTAAGAAAAAGTATAATTAAGAGATAAATATACGTAAAGGTCGCGCCACGTCGTGTTCACTCGTGTGAAGTTAGCTACGGAACATATGCATTTGAAGAGAGAGCGAGATAGAATATCAGTCATAAGACAGAGAGAGAGAGAGAACTTATACGTCAGTTGTCATTGTGCTGTCATCTGTTGTGAACTTCGTACAAATATTTGACGAACTACTTTAGATATTTCACTTTAATCAAAGATTTTTTGACTGACTGAATTTAGACTGTCTCAAATTTCACGTTCACCGATTTCCTTTAACAGAGAATTGCGGAGTTTTTGTTTCGCACATTTATTATGGGGCAATAATATAGTGATATTCTGACTCTAATTAATTTTTCCTGGTTCGCTATGAACTGTTTTTTGTTACAATCACTGGAACAAGCTTAATTCTAAATATGATAGTTAATATACTATATGCTTGATGGCAATACATAAAAGAAATTAATAGCTATTTAAATGTATAGTATATTTAAAAGAATAGTTGGTAAAAATAATTAAAATTTTAACAACAAAAAAAAATTGATAATGCTTTTTGTCAAAAAAAAAACTAATAAAATAAACCCCCCCCCCCCCCTTCCCTCACCATTCTGATTTAATTCACTCAAAAAGCAGTAATACCTAAAATGTTGGTAAAGTAAAAAGTTAAAATGGTTCGTAATAACCGATGTTCATACGACAATAGTCAATT
>JAODUI010000006.1:4516670-4536162 GCA_027563995.1 Papilio gigon | reverse complement strand
AACTAAATTAAGGCGTAACCACGATACCACTTGATGCTAAGTGATGACAAAGTCAAAAGATGGTACGCGCTAGTTTACTAAGTGCCTATTCACTCTACTCTTGAAGCAGTAGTTTAATAAAACGTAAGCAACATAATTAGAGACTCGAACTTTCAACTGCTAATGAACGAGGAGCGTGAACTTCATAAATAACAACTTAAATAATAAACAAAGGAAAATTGCAACTAACTGCGAACTTCAGTTCAAAGAGTCATTAGCAATTATGTCACCTCCGCGTCAACATTTAACGATCTATTTAAAAGTATTTTAAACGTGCAAGTCTTAACATGACAAGGGTAAACAGTATTAGACGGCTCTTTGATTCTTTATATTATCAATCGAATGTTACAGTTACAACTATGTATGTATGTGTATGATTTATTTCGAAATACATCGTATTAGGAACATAAAAATATTACTAATTTCTACTTATACAGAGAACAATAGAGTGACGTCACGATTCAAAAAATTATCTATCCTTGCATCTTCTTTACAAGTTCTAACTGATAATGGAAAACAATTAGAAGCGACTAATTAATTCAAATTAAAAATACGTGTCGACTGTCCATGGAATTTGGAATGTACTCTCGTATAGCTATTGAAATAGGCTCGTTTTTGTGACGTCTCCATTCATCCCGTTTAGCGCGACTCGGCCGGGGTGAAACGTTTCATGCTTTTACGCCGGAGCACATCCGCGAGAATGCTTCAGCGTTCTCCGCTGTTCCACGCGTTTTTGTCCTCCACAACTACTTCGCAGCTCTGAATAGTAATGTCACTGGAGTATTTTAAATCGTAACCACAAACATCAAATGTGACAAAATATAAACAAGATCATTTTTGTTTATTATCAGTACGTGGGGCGTGCTTTCTAGAGCAACGGCATAGTGAGGACGGCGGGAAGACGTTCGATTTGGAAGGCGGATGACCACATAGTGTGGAATCATTATCGTCATCATTAGCCTTTTTCCACAGCTGAACATAGACCTATCCCAAGCCTTCCACAGTTATTTATTAAAGGAAAATTTGCCATTCGATGCAGCTTATTGGGTCCCTTAGGGAACCCCTTATTGATAATTTAGTAGGAGAAATAATAAAACTGTTCAGAGCTCCACTAATGACTATGACATAAAGATACGTTTTAAATTCTTTGTAAAAACAAAAGGATAAGTATCAAAGTATTATCAAAGAGAGTTATGTGTAGCATTTTGTAATTGTAAATTCATCTCGTCGGTCAGGACAAGGCTTTGTGACGCTAGTATTTTATAATACAGTTAGGATTTTCAGAATATTTACAGGTCATTACCCGTAAGCTATGTGTAAGTATGGCTAATTAATTCCATAAAGCATCACCCCTATAGCCTACAAAGCTGTACCAGTTTACACAAAGTGGTACACGGTAACTATACAGGGTGCTACCACACCGTGTAAATATTGTGAGGTGTACATAAAATCAATTTTACGCCGAGCTTGTAACTTCAAGCGTGATGGTTTGTTTTTCGCTTCATGAGCTCCTATCGCATTACACGGTCTGAAAACTACGCAAAATACTAACTAATATAGTGTTTTCAGAACATAAATACAGCCTTCCTGTAAAAGATATTTATAGTGATAGAGTAACGTAACTTAATTCACTAAAAATAGTAGAGCTCTCAATATCATTAGAAATTAGAAATACCACGAACACAAAGAAGACAGGCGTGAAGTAAAAGTGATTTCGAGTCTTGTCTGCCGGAAGGAACTTTTGTCCGTATTACCCATTTACCCGGTAGGAGGCACTCGATTTGGCAGAGGACACAGAAGGGGAACTATCCTCTTAGCACATCTGCTAATACGATTGTCTATGGACTACCTCGCGCTTTTTCTAAATTCAGGTAGCCGCTTGCCAGACCCCCACCTCATATTAAAAAAAAATAATAGTATGATGTACTTACTTACTTCGCTAACGCCGCGACCCAAAGTGGGTCTTGGCCTCCGACACGAGAGATCGCCAACGTCGCTTGTTCCACGCCGTCTCCTGCCGGTCGCTCGCTTGGAACTCGCGCAGATCCAGCTCTACGGCGTCTCGATAGTATGATGTAAAAAAGTAAAATCATGAGCATTGTGAGTCAAACAGTTTTGTGTAGTCAGATGTTTTTTATGTCAAATTTTACAATGTCTAGTCCAACCATGAGTTATGCTCTTAAATTATCGCAGACACTTGTCTTTTTCAATAAATTATGTCACAGCTCCTTTAGTTTACAGAGTTGACATCAAGTTGCATATAAAGAGCTTTGGCAGTTGTCCCCGTTCCCGATTAAACTGGGATGTACTCTCCGCGCTCTGCTCTGTAATCATTGACACTATTCAGCAAATTTGAATACGGGTAATGTGAAACAGTAATTTTGAAATTCATATAAAGGTAAGTTCATACGTTAATAACACTAAATATTTTCAGATTTATAGTTGTCTATTATTATATTGCTACTAAAAAAAAGGACCGGTTATCGTGGCAATCGATGGGGGAGGCCTACGTCCAGCAGTGGACTACACTAGGCTGATAATGATGAATGATGATGTAGGATATTAGCAAACACGGCATACTTGAATCATTCTTATCGTGTAAACAAATTCTAGACTACGTTAAGTTTTTGGCTATATATTATCATGCTTTTCAACTTAAAAGCTAAGTGAATTAAAAAAAAAACTGTCATGCAAGATATCTATGCTCAGACATTCGCTGACTCTTAGTTAATACTATGATGTTACTACTTAAGTTACTTAATACTACTACTTAGTTACTGATAATGATGTTACTCTTGTTGAAATACGTCATACACGAATGTGGTACTTGAAAGGTTTAATTTGTTAAATAAACAAAAATCCGTTCCGGAACAACGTTTTATACTCGCAAGCATTTATCATTGCCAAAGCAAATACAAACTAAAGCTCCAAATATATGTTACTAACTTTAAAATGTGTATACTAGCCAAACCGAAATGGGAACAAGAAATGTAATCAAGACGTCAAACGAGTCTATTATATGTATTAAAAATAGCTACAACGTTACATATGTTACGAGATCCTTTGATTCGCTGAAAAATCTGAAACATAACGAACAACTCCCGTTAACAATAGAGTACCAATGTTTTCTAACGTCCAATGTTAACATATGTAATGTAAACAATTCTCGAGCCGTACGATTTCATTGAACTGATAATTGCGAACAAACATCAAGCATTCACCGAGTTGAAGCCGGATACATCGGAAATACAACAGCTGTTCTGATTGAATTGTTTGTTGGTAGGTAGTAACTTGAGCAAAAGTCCGTTGCGAACCTTCAGTTTAAACTACACAGTTTTAAAAGAGTACTGTTCAACTAAAGGTGTGTCATATTAATAAAGAAATGATAGGTATTATTTATAAATTGTAATTGCTATACAAATAAAAGAAAATATAGTCAGAGTTGATGTCGTTGGGTGCGAAAGGAGGACCGCGTACTGTAGAACAGAAGGCCTATGTCCAGCAGTAGGCAGACGTGACGATGAAAAGCAAGTAGACTCATTGAAAGTGAGACTATGGTTGGCTTAGAGCGGAAACATTGAATTTTAGTTAGATGGAATATAAAATGAAATATAATAAAGGTACAAAAATTAGACGAGAATAAAAATAAAATCGCAAAGTTACTTGAAGCCGTCTCTAGAATAGCAAATTAAGAACGCTAATGACCTCGCAATAAAAATACAAATAAAATTGCGTTTTCGTGAAGTGATATGACTACAATGGAGTATTTTCTTTTTAAAGTATGCAAGCAATTTATCGCATGATTGTCTAAAATATATAAATTTGGTATTTTGAGATTTCAATTATTTGAACAGAAATAACAGAATTGCTTATTGGAAAACACGCGTATTTTTAATGTTACTATATGTTTTACAACAGTTTTTATTTTACGCAATATTATTTCTGATTCGGTAGAATATGTCGTTGAAAAGTCAAAATAAGAAATTGAACTAGCCCTTGTTCGTATAGATTAAGGGGCATTGTTGTAAAAGGCGACGGCGACACGCACGCCGCCTCTCAGCGCTTCAAGTTATTGATCTTTTACACGACACCGCCTCTGAATACTGCGGGTGAAGTGTCATTGTCCAACTGATAATGACTTTCTATACAGCACACACTTAGTTCATTATATAAAAAAAGATATCTGACATGTTGCCAGCTACTTACCCTTGAATTCTGTATATGTTTAATGAGTAATTGTGTAAAACATAACAACAAAATGACGTTTTAATTGCATACAATTTGAAAAGCAGTGCGCTCTAACAGTCTAGGTACATTTGCTGTGACAAATTCTCTTTAGACTTCATGGTGTTATCTGTTAATAAATAAACAATTTTTCGCGTCTCACTAATATTATATACTAGCTGACCCCGGGAACTCTATTTCGCCTTAAAGGCAATAAATAAATAGATTTTCGAATTTATTAGGAAATACAAAAAAAAACCTTTCCGCCTCAGAAAAAAAACGCTTGTACGGAAAATGGAAAAGGGCTATTTTTAAGGCTTTCAAGGGAGTTTTTCTAATTTTTCTCACCTTTTAAACCTCCCCTAGACCTCTACAAACATTCCAAGACCAAGGTAAGATAAATCCGTTCAGCCGTTCTCGAGTTTTAGCGAGACTAACGAACAGCAATTCATTTTTATATATGTAGAATATAAATATTACTCCCCTTTTAATACTACTAATGCGAATCAGAAAGTTTTTTGTCTTTCTTTTTCACGTCTAAACTAAAGTTGTCTAAATTTTAAAACATGACGATATCAGACACAAGGAAGTGTAAAAAAAAGCATAAAGGTATTCAATTAAAAAAAAAAACATATTCCATCAAACATAAAAACCACGGTGAATATTCCAAACAACAAAATTGGAAAAGTTTGCCAAGTTGTTACAAGTTGTACTGAAACTCAAACGGATTTATTAATTTATGACGTCATATAACATAAGTATAGAGTGAAGTGACTATTACGTCTTGTTATTGGTTCTCATTTTTAATGTCTCAAAAATCTAGCTCTATGGTCATAGCGGTTATAACAATCTCCACTGCTCAAACAACAAACAATGACAATAGGATTAGTTGATTCAACCACATTGCTCAATTAACACGGAACGAAAACATTTGGATTTTAAGGTAGTTATAGAACGGACATTATGAGCACTCTCCTTCATACAAGTGGTACGCCACTTCGGGCGTACGGTTTGATTAACAATGTCCTGTCTATTGATGCATATGCAAATCTCTGACACAATATGACACATCTTAATGTTGTAATGAGATCAACAAGGAAACCCTTTCAATACAGTAAAGCTTTGCATCACATAACATTGGCAGCTTTACTCCACGTAAGTTTATAAATGTGCTTTGATATCAACATGTCTACAAATCTAATTACAAGTAGCTCACGCATTCGGTATAGAGCTTGTTTGCAATGCGAGACTTTGAACATAGAGAAATGGACTAGACAAAGAATTTACACGTTTTTACACGTTTGACACGTTTTTATGCTCGAGACTACAAAATTTTACGCACGTACATTAAACGACTGTGCCTGTGCATATTTAAATTTTATTTTATTTGACACAAGGAGATCGCGATGATTAAATCAAGTGCAACTGTGGCGCAGTTGTTAAGCGCTTGACCGGACCCGACCGTACTCAACATTGTCCAGGTTCGATCCCGCCATATATGCGTTTTTCTATTTTGGAATTACGTATGTACATTATCCGACGCTCTTACGTTGAAGGAAAACATCGTTTTGCAACCTGCACATATCGGCGTAGAAATTCAAAGATATGCGTGAAGTCAACCAACACGCACTAGGCCAGCGTTATTGAGCCTAGTCACCTCTAATAATATGGTAGGGGTCTCGGTGGGGACGTAGAATGAGCCGATGATGATGATCTGGGTTTTCAATTTAAACATCGTCTCGAAATAATTTGCCACGTTAATAAAGTTACGAAATTATATATATCTTAATTGCAATGTAATACATCTTTACGTGATAGTCAAAGTATGTGAAGGCTTTTACGAGGACATAATGTTATCGATTGCAATGGATGCCTCTAAAATATAATTTACTTCAGCTTGAAACGAAGTGTTTAATCTTAGTAGATACAAGGAAAATACATACATTTTTATTAAAGTAATTCAAACACATTTTACAAATACAAAATAGAATCAAAACTATAAAAACAATTAATTAGCTCACATACCAGTCTCTTTCACATATAACGAAACTGCATCGAGTTATGGTAGAACTTAATTACTTTCACATCGTATTCATCACAGTTTTGTTTTAAACCCACTTTCATTGTAATCAGTAAACTGAATACTACCAAAACAAGTGAACTTTCAAAAATATATCGCTATCTCTATATTTTTAATGAAAATGAGAGAGAAGGTCTATAGAATATTGTTACATGCAGATTTATTTCGATAATGGATATCAAATGAGATCGTTTTAATGTACAAAACTCCACCGAATCGTGCCTTAATGTTTGAATTGTTCTTCAAAAGTGTCTTGTAATTTTAGATATGTTAACCTTGTCTTAACTTTTTGCACCTGAACATACATTTAATTAATAACAGCTTACTTTATGGTAATGAAGGCTGTATATTTACACACGTGTTTGTTCCGAAATAAGGGCAATGCTTAGAAAGGGTTTCATCGGGCCTTCCCTAAGCTAATCTGTTTTGCTCTCCTGAATTAATTCACCTTTATTACTTCAAAAGGAGTTTTATTTCTTATTTAAATCATATACATACCAAAATTCAAATTTAGCTTTTTTTCAAATTTAGATTTTCAATAGGACGATAATAAAGTAATTAAGGACAATAAAGTGGCAGGGAAAGTAAAGTCAAATATTGTTTAATTTGTTTTAACAATATAATAAAAATGTGTAGAACTTACAATAGATATAAGAGAGCTTAAAAGAATAAAAAAAAACACCGTGATTTTCTAAGATCATAAAATATAATTAATCCGATTACAGACAACCTCCGAGAAAATTCTTTATAAAAACAACTCACGAACCTGACAGTTCGACAGCTCGCGATTACTTCAATTTACTATTATTGTCTTTTAATATTTTAAAGTCAAAATGTTGTTATTACAATATTTATTTCATTACAAAGGAAAATCGATGATAGACATAACATTCTTACTAATGTAATAAGTGTGAAATTTGAGATGGATGGATGTTTGTTATGACTTATAATGCGTCTTTCGTCAACCTGCCTTTTTCCCTACGGAGGGTCGGATCAGTACTACTCTTCCATACATCTCTGTCAGCTCATATCTGAACTCACACACTTCCTACGCATATCCTCTTTCAAGTAACCCATCCACCCCTACTTCGGTCTTCCTATACCTTTAAATCCGTCTACATTTAATTACATCATCTTTTAGTTTATACGCACATCATCTCTTCACATATCACGTTACCTTTAACTAGATTTCGCTAAAATTTGGCATGGATACATAGTCTTTAAGACAATTTTGTTTCCGCCTAGCGTCAGCTTGTTTTTCGCAACAAGAAAAGGCTTCGCCATATTTTTTGGTAATGTTACGTAATACACTTTAATAACAAAACTGCCCTACAAAATTTATGTCTTTCAAGCAAATACACTGTAAAAATTATGTGGACATTTTAATGAAAAAAGACCCTTTCAAGTTGAAAGCGAAGAGAAATGTATTACATTTCCGTAACCGGCAGGGTGTGACTTGAATCATTAATACCAATTATATGTGTCAAGTTGAGAAATCATTATTAATATTTTATTAACGTTTTTCCTTATTACAACGTCTTTTTAAATTACATTCTTAATTTGAAACAGATTCAGTTTGTTATTGTACGTTAGCCACGAGACCAGCAGGACTTAATAACTTTTAAAATTGAATTTCTATTGACGTAAGACTTGTTAATAGTTTGTAACCGTAGATTTCCACTCCTATATTCTATTGACTCTATTAATAACATATTGCTCTTTTTGTTTTGTTAAAGTACAACATATAGGTGACAATATGTAACGCTAGTGAAATACTACGTGAAACAATTTTGTTTTTAAACGTTGACAATCGATTTTAATTTTTTTATGTAACATTGTTATATGGTGTGTATACAAAATGTCAGACGGTTAATACCTGTTTCTCGAACACACGCGAATCCTGTTTGAATTTGGAATGTCTCAAAATAAAACAAATACCAATACCGGCTCCGGCAGAATTTAATTAGCTTCATATCGAGCTGCTCTCCCTGATGCCGCTTTGAAGGAATTTTATTTCGTATACCCGAAATACTTCAGAGCCAATTCTCTAATTAATATTTCCGTCTCGTTTGATATGCTGGGTACTCATCATATAAGAAGATTAGTTTTTTTTTAATCTAGGCATATATGTTTCGAATTCCGAACATCATTTACACTTAACCATAAATTAATCCAATTATTGATAAGAAAATCTTTTTTAAATTTATCGCTCAGCAAAAATGATCATATTCGAATAACGTATGTTATAAGATAACGAATGATATGTGACAAGGAGAGTTCTAACTCTTAATACGACAGGGTACCTCGGACCTAAACACAGAGATGGATGTAATGCGTAAAACGGGAGATGGTTATGAAGGAAGGACGAATATAATATTGTAACGTCTTCATTGGTTTCTGAAAATTAATGAATAAATCTATCTATTAAGAGATAACGAGGGAATCCGATCTTCTTCGCGATCTCTAGGGTAAGCTAAGCCCAGCAAAGGGCGACGTGTGGCGTTTATGATAATGACTAAGAGTGTGGTTGAGTGTTCCACTTTTGAAATTCACTGCAAAAAAAAAATCCGTGATGTCATTAAGAGCAAATATGAACAGTATATTTACAGCAGACGTTATGTGAGCGATACCATAAAGTATGTAAGTTGAATTAACCGTTTCATAGTTGAAATATTATCCAAAGCACACCGGTAATGTAAACAACTTTTGCTACTGAATATCAAGTTATAACAAAGTATGTTGAGCTAACTTAAACAGTTTTGGAATTGCAGCAATGTTGCCACTTTAAACTTACCTTCCGTTAAGTATCATCGAGAGAGTTTTACTTGTGTAAAATGTTACTTGTTATTAGACAACCGCCTGACGGATCACGTGACAGCGGCCACCAGTCACGCCTCATTAAAAAAGAAAGTCGTGGCTTATCCAGAAAACTCTGTACAGCGTTGATGAACTATTTAAATATTATTTAGACTTGAAATATTATTTTGTTTAATTCCAATTCAATTTTATAATTTCATTCTTCGACTGAATAATAACTAGTGACATTGTTTCAAAATATGTATTGTACTTGACTTTAGGATTTTGATAATTTTAATATGTATATATGTAACGCGTAATTTATATTAACAGTAAAATTGTATTTGTATTAGTATAATATTATGAAATAGTCTATACTTCAAATGATAAGGTTAAAACAATGTTATTTTAATGAAAATAAGTCAAGGTAATAGCTACAACCAATCAAGTTCAATTTTCAGAACAAACATAATATTTGTACAACTAAATTGTTTGCCTTCATGTAAGGTTGTGTTTTGATTTTCGTCTCCTTCAAACTTGTTGTAAAGTAGACATTGAACACGTCAATGTTCAAGACTCATATACATATCATCATCATCATCATCATCATCAGCCCCTGTCTGCCCACAGTTGGACATAGGCCTTTCCCAATGCCTTCCACAGTATGCGGTCCTTCGCCTACTGTGGAAGACATACATATAACAGTGTAAAAAAACTTAACATTTAGTATGATATTATATTTAAGTTGAAGTTATCTGAAATTGTAGTAAAAAATGTAAACTTTTAAATTGACTACCGTTTTGATATTTTGTTTGGTACGCAACTTATCTCAAGCCAATGGGATGATTAAGGAATGAGGCCGTCGTACGTGTGAAGAATGTTCTAAGATTGTACAAATACAAGAACTCGGAACACTTATGAGGAAAAAATTGCCTTGTAAAGGTATCCCAAGGTAAAACAAAGGTACGCGATATGATTCAATCAACGATATGTTTTATTGTATTACTTATATTTTATTTTCTTTCTAAACAATCTAAGATTGCTTGCCACTTCTATGTCTACAAATTAAATATTGTAAACTGTTATACAAATTAAATATTATAATCTTGTAAACGGCTGAGCTGGTTCCTTTTGCCACACATTTGTTTTATTTTTTTTGTTATTTGTTTTTTTATATATTTCTCTGTACATTTGTGTGTCAATAAAGCTGTTTCTTTCTTTCTTTCTTTCTTTATAATACCTGTTGTTATGGATTTAAATTATTTCATTAATAAAGCGAAGACGGGTTTGGTTTGTAGTTTGTTTTAAATACTATAAGTTAGTTAGGTATATATCCTTTTTCTTTAATGGGTTATTATGAACGTTCCTTGCGGCTTGCGGAACACAAGAATGTATAATCCACGAAGAATATTAAACCTTAATTAAGCTCGTTTTGCGAGCAGGTCTAATTACAATAGCTTTAACAATTTTATCTGCAAAGGTTTATCATGTCTATTAACTTTTACCCGTGACTTCGTGCGCTTGAAAAAAACCTTCTGGAGCTACTGTCGAATATACCTTCATACATCCACATGAGTTTTAGAGTTTTCCTCCTTTTAACTATCTTTCCGCTAGTTAAGCTAACCACTAACGGTATCTATGTGTATTTATTATCTAATACTAAATACATACTAGGAGACGCCATCAGTGGTCATTTAGGGTATTTAAATGTGACCTAGGGTTTTAAAGGTGTCAACTTTTTACAGCTTTTTCGGTCCTGTTACACAAACAGTTGAAATCTGAAGCTTTAACAGAGAGCTTTTACATGATTTGTAAGATCGAGCGACTCAGATTTAATATTAACGTTACCTTCGCGCCATTAGGTAAATGTCTCGAGCGACGTATGACAAATTCATGACCAAAATAACAAACAAAGCGCCTAAGCACAATATTAGTGGAACGTGAGTGTTTAGCGTACTAAATTGCCACCTTATATTAAATGTTGAGGCGTTCTCAGGTTACGTTTTGGAAGCGGCAGCTATATATCATTAACACGAATTATTTTATGTTATTGTTTTGTCATTTCTCTTCTAATGAATCCTATATTTTGAGCATGGCTAATTTAATTTTAAAAACCTTGCAAAATTATTGGTATTGCGGAGATCTGGGCGTCCATGATCACCTTTGTGACACCGCCGATTGTGTGCCCCCTTCTCTTATAAAAAATAAGAGTCCGGTGTTTTACGTATTTAAGGCAAAGGCCTTATAAATTAAAAATATTGCCACTTTTAGGTTACGTACACTTACCTATTTATTCTCACTATAATCCCATGACCTCTTTTTGTTGGTCAATAAAATCTTCTTAATAAGTGGATTGGAACAAATATTTATTATTATTCAAGTTCAATTAAAAATCTTTTACTAAAAACATTAATTAGCTGATCTTGGGACTAGTATCAAATAACCAGAACTGAAAATGTTAAACTGAACTAATTTAACAAAATGTGAACTAGCTTAACAAAGCTCAGTTGACACGACGATAACTAGTTTGAAATTAATATTGAATTTCACATACCGATTGACCAATGACCAAATGGTGTGGGCTCGACATTCAATATACGAGTAATGCTTCAAACTGTTTGTTATTAGAATACAATGCAAGGGTATTATTATTATTTGGTCAGACGTAATTAATATTTCGTTAAAGTTCAGGATCGTTGTAGATACAAGCAGGCTAACGAATCTATCATAAATTAAATTCTTGAGACGCATTCTCGTACTTCCAAATATTAAATAAGTTGATATTTAAAGTTTATTATTGTCATACTTCTAGCGATAATTTTCATTTAATAAAAATTTGTTTACAATGGTTTTATAAAACCATTTCAAGTTATCATATAGAGGCGTAAAGTTTTGGATATGACTAAGATGTTGACAAAAGAAAGACCATTTAATCCCAAGTCTGAAATAATCACTATGTTCATTTAACCTTAACTATAATTTAATGTAACTTGTGAGCAACGAGAGATCATTTTCCCGAAAGCTTGAAATGTTTATAGCATGATACCTTGCGGTGAATTCACATAGCTTTGTGTTGGCTGACCACGTACCGCTCTCTAGCGGAGTAAGAGGGGTCAGGGGGAAGGGGAGCATCTTTTCACACTTCGTTTGTTCAAATATTCACGTACATGAAAGTCTCGGGATTGTCGCACCGTTATTTACGTTACACGTGACCTGGATTTTAAAAATTGATATACGAAAATTATTTTAAATTGTTAAATGTAAATAAATATAAAGAAATTTCATATACGGTACAATATGACGTCTATTCACGCTCATATGTAAGGTGGTCTACGCGAGTCTACGAGGGTCTACGCATGTCTACGTTCAAATAGAATTCACGTAGTAAAGGTAAAGCCCTATAATAAAAAAATATTCATATTAAAATGAGTGTAATTAACAGGATTCCTGCACCGATGTTGTGCAGCGTGCCATGTGAAAATCAATTGACAGCAGAATCGGTATGTCTGTTTTAATTAACCAGGTATTCTACAAAGCATTGTGAAACCGTTTTTCATACATTTGCGTTTTGCATGTAGACATTTTTTTTAATTAATTTTAAACTACAATTTAGACATTTGTGTGACAAATTTTCCAAAAATTATTTGTTTGCTGACTAAGAATTTAATTATAATTTCAAAACTAAAACAATTCTATGATTAAATAAAATGATGTTTTTTTTGTTTATTTAGTCGTAAAATTAGATTATTAATACAAAAAACAAATTTAAAGGCTTTAAGTGCTTGTATTGTAAAAAAAATGTACATTTTGAATACTTACATTTTTCTATTTAACTGAGGAATTTTGTCTTTTAAAAATTACTACACTTTTTAGACATTATCAATTAACATTAGTTACATACACCTAACCACCTATATATGTAACACAACACAGTTCAATTATTCTATGAGTTATTACTTAAATATACAATCTGTTTACTTTATATAACACATATGATATTTAAACATTATTTTCATCGTATATTAAAGCAACAATTTAATTAACTTGGTCTCATTAAAAAAATTAAATGAACCGAATACATGTGACGCTCACCCGAAAATTTCCAACAGTGTTAACCATTCGCTGTAATTATTTTAAAAATATTGTCATGTTTAAATTAAAACTTTGTTAATTTTAATAACTTAATTGAATTTATTTCATATGACTTCATAAAGCATTCTCATAATGCAATTAAAATGTTCACAACTTTGTAAATTTCATACGATATAAGTGACTTTAGGTTAAATCAAAAACAAGTTAAAATGAATCTTATCATCATCAAACTGCCTTTACCCTGCGAAGGGTGGGTACAGTATATACTACTCTTCCATACATCTCCGTCAGCTCATATCTGAACTCACACACGTCTTACGCATATCTTTGTACATTGTACTTTTGTATTTTGTATCCTATTTTACAACATCCATCCACAAATTCTTCACTCTTCTACCTTTATAGGCGGTTACATTCATTTTATTGTTAAATCGAATCTATATAGAAAAAAAATCAGAGTTTTTAAATGAAGCTTGACCAGTCAGTTAACACGTATTTAAATATATTGATGATAATGTAAGTCCTTACAATGCGAACTGTATTGTGTAAAGTATTTTCGAGGGTCTTAGAAGTTGTTCTTTGTTCCCATTTACAAGTGAAAAGAACGCTTCGAGAGTTAAGAGTTAAGGGCTTTTGAATACAAAAGATATTTATGAAAAGTGACCCCTTCAAGTTTGAGGGCGAAGGTTAACGATCGAGAATTAACAACCATTTTATAAAATGAGAATACATATTTCTAGTAAGCGTTCCTGACTCGAGCACTTTTTGTTCTAGATTTTCATTTCACTTGGACATTTTGTATTTAATACCAGTTAATTTTATGTATTTATAATATTTTCAGACATCGATATACGCAAAACGGGTTGTTTTGCTGATAGTAAATCATTTATTTTCTTACATTAGTAATATCATAAATTGTACTATAATTTGCTAAGAGATATCATCGGTATGTGCCTAATGCCCGGACATAAAACGTTGACGGAAAAATATATCGTCATAAAAACACGAAATAAATCCACTCAGTGCCAGCTCGTCGCCATTAAATACGTAGGGAAAAGAACAGATGGGCTCTGTGTGTCAAATTTTATGAAGCGATTATCAGTATATTTTACTTCGATTGGGAAGATTATTCGGTAGGCTGAGTAGCAATCTGTTGCGCTCCGTGATATCTGCGGGCGTTTATTTTTACTTTTAACACTTTTATCTCGTAATATTTTCTTTTTTATTGTTCCCGTGTGCCGATTTTCTAGTGACAACGGAGCGACTCATCTCCATAAACATCTGCAATAATTAAAATTAGGTATCATGTTCGTTAAATGTATATTCAATTATCTCAAGCATTAATTAATAAAGCAAGTATGACCTTTTTATATAAATACTTCATACATTTCCAAAGACAGTCAAAGAGGTACAAAATAAACAAGTGCTTTGCAAAGAGTAACGGTTATGAATAATTACTTTCATCTCTTTATTAAATGTTCAAAAGCTCTGCTTGCACGAACTTTAGACTTTTCTTTTAAAAGCTTTATGTTTATGTTAATATTAAATTCAACAGTTATCGGAGATTTAAACATTTTTTTTTTATAAGAGAAGCGGGCAAGCGTGCGTCGAGATCACAAAGGTGGTGGTCAAAGCCCATGGATATCCGCAAATACATGGCTTTTAACGAACATGAGCGTTGAGATAAATGTAATAAAATCAATGTAGTTGATCTCTACAGTAAAATAAAACGCAATTATTATTAAGTACGCCTTTACGATTTCGAATAACGTCTGTTTTCTAAAGTAACTTTTCTCCCTAAGTGACACGTATAGTTGAATTTCTAGTAGCAATATAAAATTATGAAAGAGTAACTAACGCCTTCGGATAGATTGATTTGGCTATAATAATAATTTAAACTGTCTACCCCATTTATAACACATCTCTGTCAGCCGTCATATCTGAACTCATACTTCTTACGCATACCCTCTTTCACATAATCCATCCACACCTTCTTCGGTCTTCCTCTACGTTCATAGCCAAAAGTCATAAAAAATAGCAAGAAACTATGCATGTAAATGTAACTAAAATTCTCCTTCCTTTCAAAAGGAGAATATGCCAACAAATCTTGTCTATGTCAATTCGAATGCTTTCAGTTAATATCATCCATATTTCAAGCGTAGTCTGTCAACTTAAATACATGCGTATAGAAGTGTTCTACGAAAAATGTAAAGATTTGAGCGAAACAAAGCTACAGTACTGGTTCGTAACGTAATCAGTATTATTCATTTACATACAAATTCACAACGAGAGCGTGCGATGGGGGTCTGGGGCGGGTCGCGGGGCGCGGGGCGAGTGGACTGAATACGGCCCACTTCGTAATGAGCTGAACCCCGCTTAATTACCACAGCTATATTTAAAATGTTTATGTTAATGATTTCGTACAGTTATTTATTTTTGATCAAATAAAAAGATGCCTAGTGCTGAAATTTATTGTTCACTTTATTAGAATTTTAACATTTTGTGAATTCGAATTTATAAACTCGCGTAACATCGTTTTTTTACGGTGAATAAAAATTAAAAGAAAATTGTGCTTGAATGTTTTACATGTATAAACTTGAGCTCAATTATCCGTCAGTAAAAATGTCATGTCTTGTTAAGTTAATATAGAATAAAATAAGGTTCAATATATAATTCTATGAGGTCCCACAGGAATTTATTTATATGGCTACATTTACAAAATGAGATGATTATTTTTTGTTTGTCTCTGCAAGGTCTGGCGGGTAAATGGCCTAATTTATTGTAAAACTTGCGCACTTTCATGGGAATTAATGTTGGGTATTTATCAACATAATTTACTAGCATTTTTAAACATTTCGATTATCAATTGTTTTTTGGAAAATACAACTTTGGCTACAAACTAGAAATTATACGGAATTTTTTACAATTCAGAGAATGATAACATCCTTTAAGATACCTCGCGTTAAAGCCTGTTAGTATAATAAAAAAAAATCATGACAACCTTGTTACTGATTTAACTTAGTTAATTATTAATTACAATAATTTAGTATAGTTAAATATTTATTCAGATCGTGAACCCTTTAACATCCCCAACCCATTTCTTCACCATGTGCAAAGTCCTTTGAGATGTGGTTAAGTGAACACAACTGAGCTAATTTACATATAAATTTCACAGTCCCGCGAACCAGCGGAGTATTTAATCATCTACATATTAAGGATTTCTTTTAAATTGTTCGCATATAGATTTAACTGGCCAGTACTATATAAAACTGATGTTATAAATTGTAATTTATTTTATTGGAATCCCGACTGTCATTTGTTTATTCGGATACACTCTCGCGTCTCGATCAATTGATAATTGAAGCCCCAATAGCCCAATGGTTAAGGTTCTGGATTTCCGATCACGCGATCGAAAGTTCGACTTATCGTGGAATATATTCTAGCACAAGTCTAGTGCTTAGTTGTAGTGGTGAAAGAAATATTACTAATTAGCAAAAATCTGCTAGTATTTTATTAAAAATTACAAAGCCATTCGTTTACAATGGATTGATGATTCAGTTAAGATTGCAGGAGTACACTGGATGCGAGCGGCACAGGACTGGTTACCGTGGAAATCGATGTGAGAAGCCTAGGTTGAGCTGTAGTCGACCAAGCTGACAATGATAATGATTTGACGCTGTTTAAAATGCCCAGGCCAACGCATCATTTGGTTCTTTCAGTCATTTATGAACACATACTTTTCGCTTTCTAGTACCTAATCTTGTTACATGGATTATTAATCGTGTGTAAATTATTTACGTACGTCCATTAAAGTCAGGCATAACAAATTTCTTAGCTCGGACTTCGTTAAAATGTATGATACGCTATAAAATCCGACGAAGATACATGAGGTCGTTTGACCCTGACTTAACGATTACATTGGGATGTTATAAAGCTAGATTATGGAAAATAGGATGGTCGTCTTCTGATTTTACCAAAGCATCTGTTTAATACGTTCGTAGTTAAATGAATATTGTGCATGTGTTAAAAATGAAATGAGGAGAAGAAAGAAAAAAGAGTTAGGCACGTCTCTCGTTCAAGTAGCTTCTTGACGAACTCTTTATTAATGTCGTTTTAAATTCAAATAATTTTAATAAATCAATATAAAAGTTCCTATTCGTTACAGTATGGATTCCTTATAGCCTTATCATAAAACATGAGTTGCTATCTCCTTCTACTCTTATAAATCGACTGGGGGAGGGGGAGGGGTGAAAGGCAAACCAACAAACCAAATGAAGATCTAGATTTACTTTAGATATACATACGTTGTTACTCTAGAGTTATCGATATTATGGCTTATGACCAAGGCCTGGGCAGTGATAAATTGAAATCGGAAGTTCCTTATTCATTTTTATATTTACTCTCGAATTTTTATACGAAAATTTAAATGTTTCAAGATTGCTATTTTTTATTAGCAGGAGCGTGTAACTTTTACGAATTAATGTATATTTCGTAAAAATATTTTTTTGCTTATTATTGAATTACAATGTTAAAATTACAGGTGATCTTGTATGTGAAGTGAAACATCTTGTTAAGATAAACGAGTGGCTATAAAACTCGTGGGAGACTTATGGCCGGGTCGTCTGTCCCAGGTTTAACGACGTGATTATACGCGCGTTTATATCGACTCCAGGCGACCCACAATGGGACAGGTTATATAGACTATCTGTTGCTTCGATTACTTCGAATTCTTAAGTATCGAATCTCATAGATTTAATAACCAAATAAAAAAAGTATGTAGTCAAACGAAGAAAGGGCTGCTTTCAAAAAAAATGCTTTGTAAATTTCCTATCTACAGTAATAAAGTAAAATATTTTCCGTAATCGGTATATTTTTTGTGAATAATTAAAAGTGTGATGAGGCTATAAATAAATCTGTCCCTAAATGTAAATTTTCAATGTTTCGTAAAATAGATTAAAGCGATTTTTCGCTTAATAACGTAAAGCGTTCTAACAACGGGCGGTCGACCCGCCGCGTCGCAGCCGGTCTCATTTGCATGCAAATTCACAGCTCGATCGGTCCAATAGAGTGTTACCATTACGAACTTTAAATGTCCCACATCCGAGTTCGGCTTGTGCAAGCGCCAACTTTGCTTTAGTTTCCATCTTGTTTTATATGTTTTTATAACATAGGAAAAACGAACAGGTCACTTGTATTTCCTCTAACATATCTTTTGTCAATCGAGTTCCAGATTCAGTGACTGTCTCACTAATAGTACTTAATTGTTCACTAAGGGGGTTCCTTTGTTTAGATTGATTTGATTTTGTTAATATGAGATGAACCTACATTTAGGAACGTAGTCATAAAATTACTATATAGTGATAGTATGAAGGAATGGTAAGAGGGCAATTAATTCAAGTATTATTTCATTGAATTTAATGGTTTTACTCGCATCATCATCATCATCAGCCCCTGTCTGCCCACTGTTGGACATAGGGCTTTCCCAATGCCTTCCACAGTATGCGGTCCTCCGCTTTCCGCATCCAACGACATCCTGCCGTCCGCACTAAGTCACTATGTTTTTACTAGCGTTTGTTTAATATGAAAAGATTTTATTGTACCGAATTATACCTATTTTACATTTTACGAGGAAGGAAAGTTTTCTTGTTTAGAAGTTTTTACATAACTCAATTGAAATGTTTCATATAATAGCCAGCTATACAGATAAGGGATTTTAAATTATTTTTTATATTCAATTACGGATTCGAACATGTAATAGAACAGACAGAATTGACCATATGTGTATTCATTGCTTTCGAATTTTTCTATTTAAGTTTACCTTTTTTATTCAAATCAAATTTTATTTATATATTTTTATTATATTTACGTCTTTTCTTTTATATGTATGGACGTTATTATTGCTTCGTTTGTATGCAAATGTACCGTTTCAGCGGTTATAGAACAACATGACCTAGTTATTCAAATTGAATATATTACTTCGACAATTTATTACGCTAGAGTACACTAATTTTCCCAGACTTTTATCAAGGCAAACAATTTAATGTATGTACTTCATGGTTCATTAAACAAAATGTAATAGAGCAAAGAAATAATATTAGTACATAAATTAGAGTGTCCAGGCTTTAAACAAAAGAGTGTTCACGTAATTAATGAGAATATAGGAAATTTATATATGCCTTGATATTTGTTTCATCATCATCATCATCATCATCAACAGCCTTTGTCTGCCCACTGTTGGACATAGGCCTTTCCCAATGCCTT
>JAODUI010000006.1:4488770-4505129 GCA_027563995.1 Papilio gigon | reverse complement strand
AAATTCAAAGATAACTCAACCAACCCGCTTTGAGCCAGCGTGGTTGACTATGGCCTAGTTACCCTTAATATGCGGTAGGCTCTGAGCCCCTGGGTGGGGACGTTATAGTGAGCTGATGATAATGATAATGATGATAATTAATTTTCATATAAGATTTTAAATTATTCTCATTTAATTAGTCCAACGGGAAAAAAGCACGCACATCCTTTGATCTGACTGTGTTCTGAATTAACTTTGATAAATTATGAAAGTTTTTCCTAAAAGATTTAAAATTACTCGAATCCTCCAAGCGAGAAGGGTTTTCGAAACAAAGGAAGACTCTGAATATTTTAAAAAGTTTGTTTCTTTTTTTCTTATGAGTCGTACAAAATTATTTTCAAAGAGCCATAAGAATGTCTTTCCAAATTTACCTTAAGCTTTTGGTACACACGTAAACGATATTTAATAATGTTTATTATATTATGTATGGAACATTATCCAGTTATTTTCTCAAACATACAACATAGTTGTGGGGAACCTTCCACGTCTTCGCTCAACACTTCACTGACACACATTTACCTAACTTGCTTACTCAACGCACGGCGGCGGTCGGCGACGTCACGCGCAACAGTTCGATTCCCTGACCTCCCCCCATTGGTCAATTTTGAAATGTCATAAATTGTTGACTGTCTATTTGACAACTTTTAAAATAACGGCATTATACGGTACGTCATCATTACTATCCTCAAGCGTATTTGTCTCAAATCCAACAAAATTTTTCACACAACTATGTATTTTGTATATATATTCACTACGTCAACTTTGTATCAGTAAACTTAACAAGTTTCTCTGTTGATTGATTAATATTGACGTTCTAGACATTATCTGAACCTAAATAAATTTCAAAACTTTTCGAGGTTTAATGAAGCTTATAAGCGAAAGGAAAAACTCGAAGCCGAAATTTTTAAGCCCCGTTCTTTTTAGACTTGAGCACGTAAAGTTGTGGTTTCAAATAAATTTCGAGCTTTAGAAAATACTGATCTTGTACATTATAGCTCGTATTTACTATGCTTGGTTTGATTATTTTTTACGTTTTTCCTAACGTATAATTTTAATTTTTAGTATATTATTTATGTAATACCATATATAATTATGATATTAATTCTAATTAGGAACTGTGGGAGTTTTATTTGCTCATATTTTTATCCTGTTATTTTTCAATAATAGCTTTCTTTACTTTACTTAAATGAAGCTCCACTCGATGCCTTTTAGAGAATTTTCATTTGCTTGCCGAAGATTACTTTCTTTCACTTGTCAAAATGATTTCTTTTCTAAACATTAAAATGAGTCCTTTTTTTAAAATATAATTTTTGGATTTCGAATTTCCAATTGCTATTCTGACTAATTATGTGACTTAATGACTCGATGATGTATTATAGATAATTGTGAACTGATTTTTTGATGTTTTTTTTTTGTCTACTTAATATTTATTTATATTTTATCGAAACAAAGTCATAAGAAGCTTAATATAATGGCCTCTAAAAGCCTCAGGTACAAGGGAATTATCGTTTGAGTGAAAAATCGATAAATGTGGAGCTTTTGTTCTCGTTCTTGCTGCGATATATGATAAGTACCTCTAGCCACTCCAACTTAAATGTCAGTTGTTCAAGTGAAGAAATTATATTTCTATAAATTGTTTGGGTCTACTTCGTTGAATAGTTTATTAAAATACGTAAGACACTAGTACCTTAGAAATACAATAAAAGACGTTTCTTTTTCTTAATATGTAAAAACATAGTCAAGCTCCAATAGCCTATTGGTTAAGGTTAATATCCGATAATGTGGTCGAGAGTTCGAATCCATTTGACTATTGTCGTGGACCTTATCCTAGCACAAGCCTTGAGCTTAGTGAGAGTGGTAAAAAAAACATAAGTAAATTATTAAAAATCTGCTAATATTTTTATGAAAAAAAAAAGTATCGTATTCCCGAATATACTAATGTACGTTTTTTATAAGATGAATAGGCTAGCGCTTGACCGCTCTCCCACGTATTAAGTGATGCTGTGATCTAAAGGTGGTACGCGCTAGTTTACTAAATGCCTATTCACTCTACTCTTAAAGGCCCCGAGGTAACTGGGAAAAACTGACACTGGCAACTTGTAAAATAGTACAAATTTTGTTTTTTTTTAATACCAGTAGATTTTTCTTAATATACATATATTTCTTGTAACCATTCCATGTAAACTTGAAAAACTTGTGTTACTGTTGTTCACGACAATAGTCAATTGTGGGATTCGAAAACACGACCGCTAGATCGGTAGTCTATATTCTTAACTATTGGCGCGTTACAATTTTGTCGAAAAAAAATTACAATCTATGTTAGGAAAAAAAAAACTTTTATACTCTATAGCAAATAAAGTTCTTAAAAACTGGTTGCGTAACAAAAATATGTGGTAGCTAAAAGATCATCGGTAATTCGTGAGGACGTATTGAATTTTCTCCGCAGTCCCCAAACAATGGTTGTTGACGAGGGTCATCGGACATTCAACGAGCACTTCGACTTGTGTTTGACGTCTCTCTAAAATATTTCAACTTGTCATATTTTAATTGAAAGTCTTCATTAACGAGAACATCTCGACATCCATATTTATACATTCTGTCATACATTGTTTGATATTATTATATCAAATTTAGTGACTGCTTTGAAATGTTTTTTGAATAAAGTGAAGTCTCTAAAGAAACAAATCGTGTGTAATGGATGTTATCGCCTCAATTTTAAAGTAAATCGGCATAAAGCAAATAAAACAGAAATTATTTTTTTATCACATTTTTAACTTGTCATTTTTTGTTTCTTTTTTCCAGATAATGGATCCAGATGGACAGTTTTAAATAGGTAAGTAATAAATGCAAACTTTTTGCAATGTGCATAAGTGTAAAAATTTTAGTTACGATTATTGTTTTGTTTTCAAAGCCAAAAAACGGGTTTGTTTCTTTCTTAAGCACTCGTGTCGCCAGTAACAAGTAAGTAAATATAATTTCGATATTAGTATTTATAATATAATTTCTTTCACTTTTGTATGAAAACAATTGTTCTTAGAATCTCATGAAACATTACCGTACCAAAGATAAGCGAGTTTACTTAGCTTGTCTCAATAATATTAATGAATATTCAAGAGGCGTCGAAGCCTCAAAACTCGGCATTATGAACATTTATCAAGTACGAACTCTTGGAAGGCTATAGAGGTCAAACCCGTCTGTTGTCATTACAAGGCCTTGTTTATAATTTTCTAAAACAAATTTAACTAACGTCTTTTGAGATTCAAAATTAAAACATCCTGTATATTCAGTGATAAACATTAAATTAAAATTATAACTTCAGAAAAACAATATTAAATTAGATATAACGGTACAGTTTGCGTCTCAGGCTTATCGAATTATGACAAAATATAACAAAGTGTCAGTGCCTAGAAAATATGTTATTTTATCAAAATGAAAATATTGCTTTTATTCCGACTATAAGCTGTTTGTATGCTGGCAATGAACCGTCATTTTGTAAATTAAATCACAAATGTTAGCATTAATACAAACATGACATGAATGTCATTTAACTAGATTTATTTTATTCCAACATCCAGTTAACAATGTATTTAACACGTATAATCATGTTATAATATATTTCAACTGTCACTTGTTTCATCATATCTTCTCTGCAATTTTTCACAAAGACTGTGAGTTTAAATTATTAAAACTTTCGTGAGACATTACACTATACTTCTTATAAAACGGAGTACTGTCGAGTTCAGGCTTCAGGGCTTGAAGAAGAGCCCCCGACGGGCTTGAAATTAGTTGATACCGACATCGATTTAGACGTGAGTTAAGCCGCTTTTATAAGTAAGAATGTAATGGTTGATAATGGGTAATAATAAATGCGTGTTAACAGAGGAAACTAATCCTTAGACTAACAATGCTGTAGTTGCATTTAACATTACGCTGATGTATTTTTTTTCTATCAACATTTATTTACTAATACTCTCATAATTTTACCAATTTATTTTATCGTAAAAACTCTAATTTTAACCTTAAATAAACGTTCATAAATTTCACCTTTTTTTTCTATTTTAAGAGACCGTAATAAACGCTCCTCGAAGATTTATTTAAATTGAAAAATTGCGTTTCACAGACTTAATAATCTGTCGAGCCCTATTAGAGCGGTGATTTACTAAGTTAAATAAATACAAGTTAATATAACTGAAAAGCTTCGGCGACATAAAACAATGAAAGTCATAAAATAAATTCTAATTTGAATAAAGAGCATGAATAAAATAAATATTTGTAATTTTTGGTCCCTTCTCTTAGTTATACGGCAACATTGTTTCATTATAATGAAGTATGTACTGCCGTAGACAACTTCGTTTTCTAAACGTTCTTCACAGACTAGTTACAGGACTCTAAAACTCTCTTATCGATCGCTTAACTTAAAGTTTGGTAGTTATTGTTCTTGGTAAGATTTTTATATGAAATAATCTGTTCTTAAAAATCCCATTAAAAGGTTTTGACTAAGTTTTCCTTTATAATCCTTTAACTCACAAAACGCTTCAATGCATCATGTTTTAATAATTATAGGTTTGTTTTTATATCATTTTAAAAGGGTATCGAATTCGGCAGCAAAAAGATTTATGCGACAACGCCAAATGGATAACCATTCCGTGGAATCGCTTGGGGATCATTTTTCAATAATCTAGGGATTCAGGTGTTACATTGGATATTACCTCGTTTATTTTATATATGTTATTTAAGATTGCCTGCAAACTTGAATAAGATTTATTTTATTGAAAAAAAAATTACGAATTGCTGAATACATTTTTTTTAAATCGTAACGCAGTTGTTAAGCTCTTGATCACCACCATACTCGACATTGTCCAGGTTCGATCCCCGCCATGTACCAGTTTGTTTATCGATTATCGAATTTCATACGTACATTATCTGACGTTCTAAAAGCGAAGGAAAACATCGTGATGTAACCTGTACATCGGCGAAGAAATTCGAAGACATGTGTGAAGTCAAGCAACATGCACTGGGCCAGCGTGGTAAACTATAGCCTAGTCATTCCAAATAATAGTGTAGCCGAGCCCCTCAGTAGGGACGTATAGTGAGCTGGTGATGATGACTCAAATAATTAACGATATAACGCCAACAAACCGTTCTACAGTTATACGATTTATTTAAATAAGTTATTTGTAAAACATTTATTTCAGGTACTCATATTTTCCAGTATAAAGTGTAAATATTTAACCAGTTAAAAGCATACGAAGGTCGATATAAATTGAATATTCTGAAAGCGCGCGGTTGGGGATAACATTATTAGGTCTCGTGGACACTCAATTTACGACACGAACTGCTAAACTGTTTACATATGTAGGCCAGCGTGCACGCAAGTGCAGTGGGTCAAGTGCGGAACTAAATCATTTATCGATACCTAACCTATTTTACTTTGCAAGGTTTCTAACAAGTCCACGTTCGCAGGGAGCTCGCTGGGACGCGTGATATTGGTTTAGATTTTTTTTTTTAACTTTTTGTTATTGGATTCGAGTTACTACGAGTAAAGTGTGTTCGTGTTATTTTATATGGAGCTTGGTTAGAGACCTTATTTTAGTCTCAAACATAATTCAATATGGATTCTTAATTTTATAACATACTAGCTGACCTCGCGAACTCGGTTTCGCCTTAAAGGCAATAAATAAACAGATTTTTGAATTAATTAGGAAATACAAAAAAAAAACATTTCCTCCTCGGAAAAAAGTTTGTATCGGAAACGGAAAAGGGCTATTTTTAAGGCTTTCACGGGAGTCTTTACCTTTTAAACCTTCCCTAGACCTCGACGAATATTCCAAGACCGAGATAAGATAAATTCGTTCAGCCGTTCTCGAGTTTTATCGAGAGATATATATGTAGATATAGATTTATTTCATGTTTAAGACCTTTATTCGTTTTAATATTAATTTAACTTAGTAAATACCAATTGTGTTAGTTCAAGATATTCCATATATATGCAGGTCAAGGTGGAAACTGAATCCATTTCTATATGGCCAGCAATATGTAGAGTATAAATTAAATTCCTGTTAATTTATTCAACAAAATATGTCGACCCAGTCCGCCGTAGTTTGTTTGACCGTATCCAAAACCCGAACACCTTAGGTCGTATCCGATCTTATAAAATCTTAATTGACGAATATATTAATTAAATATAAAAGTATCGAATTTGAATTTTGTACACAAAGAATCTTTCATCATGTAGGCACTCCTATCATGTGGTTAACATGTCCTTGATACTTAGCGAACGTTCTTGTCAGTTTGTTTTACGCTGAAGAGGGTCGTTGTCGACTTGTGTCGTTTAAAATTTTCCCTTTACTTCCATTATACTATATAACATCACGTTTCATTTTTTTGTATGAACATATTTCATGTGATAGTAAGCACACTATTTATGTGTTTAATAATTTTATTAGTTCTAATTTTGAACAATAGTTGAAAATTAGAACTAATAAAATTATTTTGTTTATTGTAAAGTTATTACTTTAAGTACAATATGGCATTAAAAACTTTTTGGATGATAGGCCGCGGCATCTCTATTTATGAACAAAAAAATTGCCGATGTGTAACTTGTTTTATATCGGTGTTATATTTAGTGCCATATGCTGTACACATTTGTGAAATTAAAAATATGTCCATATAGAAATTAATCGGTAGATATTAATCTTTGCGATACTATTCATAAAATCAATGGTTCAAATATAATCTGAAATAAACGATGTATTCATACGATTGCTAATTAGCGAGAGCGATACCATGAAAAGGATTAAATTCGCAGTAAAATTTTATCGTTCAATCATTTTGGTTCATGTATTGGTTTAATTTTCATATTTAACATATCAATGTTTTATCATGATATACATACAGGTAGTTGAAATACCATTTTGAAGTACTTGTGATATTCGCAGTATTTTTAATTTAATCATAAATCAACTTACTTCTTTATAACTCTTAATTAAGGAGGAATGCTGCCTCCGCTACCATATGAGGCTAGGCGGAGACAGATGATTAATAAATTTACTTCAAATTTAATTGACTTTTTCTACGGTGTATTTTTTTTTTTTATAACAAGAAGGGTGGCAAACGAGCGCGGGATCACAAGAGCGATCATATAAGCTAGTGCTGGACCGCTATCCCGCTTAATATTAAGTGGTGTTAATCTAAAGATGATACGCGCTTGCTTAACAAATACCTATTCACTCCACATTTAAAGGCTCCTAAAATATTTGAACGAAAAAACTGACACCGGAAATTCATTCTGAGATTTTTTAATAAAAAAATGTTAGTAATTTTTTTGTTAATTTACTATTATTACTTGTGACCATTCCTGATAAGCATGAAAAAGCTTGTATTAGGAATGGTACATGACAATAGTCGAATGGTGTGATTAGAATCCGCGACCGCTAGATCGGTAATCCTTACAAATAACCAATAGGCTATTGGCGCATCATACAAGATAAGTAAAAGATGTTTTATATTGATAGCTAGTTTGCATTTTGCTGTCACATTGTATAGTTTAAAGTTGGAGAGAGTGATGCGAGTTGAAAGTATGCGCATATGCGAAGTCTTTATTGCATGCTAACATCATACGTGCTTGTAAACCTCACATAAATAACAGAACATATTTGAACTAGTTGCTCCCAACTTATTTATATCCATAGTTATCTGTTTATTTAATAAAATGTGCATTTTACTTAATCTAATGAGAAATATGGGTACTGACTACAAAATATCAACATAGAGATTTTCATTTAATAAAATGACCGTGATTTTTGATACTATCGAGGGCAGAATCTTAAGTAAATTAAAATTGTGAATTTAAATTCTTAATAATATAAAAAAGCAAAGATATTCTACCACATAATTTGGAGCGTATAAAAATGTACCAGACATTGTATACACAAACAAAAGCTTTATCTCATCAAAAACATAGCTTTGAAGATAACTTAAGTAAAATATGCCTCCTGCCAGGTATTAAAAAGAAAAAGCTGTTTTAAAAACGAAACACGTCTTAACATTTTAAAAGTATGTACAAGTACTTAATAGTAAATTACGTCAGTAATCTGATTATTATAATTATTTCAGTATTTAGTAATATATGTATTTTAATCGGTGTTATGGTTTTGCTTATTTTTATTTTTAAAATATGGCAATAAATAAGAGTAACTATAGAAAATCTTTCTCCTTAATTTAATATCTTACGACTTAATAGATTGATGTCGTAGAAATTTCTAATGCTATTTTAATATCGGTACATGAAAAGTCTTTCATAAATCTGATCAGCTGCACCTTTTACGTCACATTTTACATTCAGTTTTGAATAAATTATTACTTTTGAAAGAGTAGACATTTAAGAAATTAATTGAATTTCACGATTACATTATTGATCTATTTATAAATAATTTACACCAAACTCAAACTTTTATTTTATCATCATCATCGCCGCTTGTCTGCCCACTACTGAACTCAGATTTCCTAACACCTACCACAGTCTACGGTGCCCCTTCCGCATCCAACGACTTCCTGCCATCCGCACTAAGTCGCCGGTCCATCTGGAGGAAGCTAAACTATGCTTTAATTTATGAACATATATTTGTGCTTTTTTAAATTGTTTTTACATATATAAGTGTGATGTATAATTTTGTACTCAAAGGTCGTCTTTTGATATTACTAATCGTAGCAATGATTTTAAAATACACTCCGCTATTAGTGGTCGTATTGTTTAGTTACATAGCCTATAGCCTTCCGGGATAAATGTTCTAGCCAACACAGAAAAAATTTTTAAATTCCAACCAGTAGTTCCTAGGATTAGACCGTTCAAATAATCTGTTCAGCTTTATAGTATTAGACTACATAACAGAATATTGTATTTATTTATAGTTGCATCTATTTGTATGTCCATGGGCAATGAATAGTGAACGAAATCGATAGATACGAAATGAATCCGGGATTGGTTCGAGTGCAGATATTCGTAATGGTTGCTAATTACTTCGACTACAACTTAAAACCGCTACGTAAACAATGCTGTTCAATATTCAATGCCTATTGCTTCTTTGTGCAATTATTGATTCCTTAAACCACATTTTTATTAAAAAAAAAAAAACTGTTTCTTTTAAGCAGAGGCCTTTATTGTTTCTACAATTAATAGAAAAACAACGCCTTATACACAGGTTTGTTAATTTCATAGTTTTTTTTAAGGGTACAACATTTCTTGTAACTGCTTATGCCGCGATGCTGTTCATCAGTATAGACGAATGTCGAGATATGAACCTACGACTGCTAGATCCGTAGTCCGTACACTTAACCTTGTTTAAACATCGAATTTAGTACTTAAGAGAAAAACAATATTCATAACAAATGCTTAATTTGAATGTACAAAATAATTAAGTGTCGTATTTTAAATTCATGAGTGAACATGATAAAGTTACGGATGACTGTACATCAGAGATTCATACAACGATGGGTTCTTCTAACGTTTGGAGCAATTAGGGAACAACTCAAAGCGTTTTACAAGCCTCGCCCCACGGAGCCTCGCGCCTAGCGCCGCTTTACCAATTCAATTAACTTTCTCAGGCGCACTCTGTTACCTCATACAAGTTTTGGTAAGCTAATTATATACTGTCGACAAAGAAAAGGTCGTTGGAAATTGTTGAATTCATGACAAAATTTAGTTTCTTAAAAACTCTCAACAACTTTTATGTTATTATAGTATTTTTTATTATTATAATTATCATTTTATTTCATACCGAAATAAGTGAATATAAGAAGAATGTACAATACTTAACAAACAATACTCACAATCGTAACTAACATGGTTGATATACTCACCGCCGTCTCACTTCTAAAAATAATATTGTTACCAAATTTAAAATGAGATTTTTATTTTTATAAATAACTTTTTAATTCATCGGACTTCTTTTTTTTTAAATACACTACGAACATTCTACGGAGCTCTACGTTGTCTACGTCGTTGACAAAACGTAGCAAATCGCAATTATCATTAGGAGCTTCGAAGAACTTTCAGTGTGGTAGCGTTTGTATCAAACATACGGTTGTCTCTTTTTTAGTAAAAGGAATAAAAGAGACAGTTATATGATTTTATATAAGTACTTCATCAGTGGGGACTCGGTTATATCGAGACAATGAATGTCCGGTCGAAGGGACATTAATATTTCGGCGAGCTACAGTATATTTTAGGCGGCAACCGTCTACTTTCATATTTAATGTTTTAAGTGCTTTTTCGTATACACACTTATTAAGTTTCAATTCACATTTCTAACAAATTTATCATTTAATAAGATTTAGTGCTGTGTTATTCTTGAAACAATAACTGTTTTTAACTTCAATACATACAAATAATGCTATAAGTTCAGCAAATACTTAATATCTCGGCGACTCAGAACATAGTTGTAATATGTTTTTGATATAATTGACTGATGTAAAGATAGTACATTGTATATGATTGTTATATATTAAAATACGCTAGGTAATAGTAAAGGAATAATACATGTAAATTTTAAAGTAAATGTATTCGAATAAAAAAAACATTTACTAGAATGTCCGAGTCTAGGTAACTAGAAGTTTAGTATTTGTTAAAATATCTTTTAAACAGTCTTTGTTCGAAGTTTAAAAATGTTTTAGATTGATAAGCAATTTAATAACGTACTACTAAAGTGAATGTAAACGTAATATTATTGTTCTATTGAATGACAGCATCGAAGTATGTATACATAACATTGTCAGAATTTATTCTACGTGAAAGCAACACAGCGAATAGAATTTCATATCGCGATGTTTTCGCTTATGAAATATTTATGGAGTTACGTCTAAACTCATTGTAATGGATTTGCTTCGAGTCGACGCAAATAAAACATTGAATCAGAATTATTTTCCTATGTTAAAATATGTTAGATTGTTCTAAATGTTTGCGTACTTTAGTAACTTTGATTTGTGTAAGTTAAATACCGTGAAACTTCATCAAAAGATTAACGAAGAAAAGTCGCCAGTGTATACAACAATCCTTCTGTGTTCTATACTATCCAAATCTCTTACTTGCTAATCATCATCATCATCATCAGCACTTGTATGCCCACTGCTGGACTTAGACCTTTCCAACGATTTCCTGCTGTCCACACTATGTCGTCGGTCCACCTGGAGGGAAGACGCTCCACAATCCTAGTCCCCAACCGTGGCCTCCACTTCAACAATTTTCTCCCCCCACCTGGCGTCATTGGACCAACAGATGTGGCCGTCCCATTGCTACCTACAAATAAATCTATGTAATTCGCATTTATGACATTAGTATGATGAAGGTCGTTTCACTCCTTACTTTCATTGCAATTATCATGTTAAGTAGAGCGATAACATCTGAAGTACGGTTGAAAATTAATTAAAGCGACGGATGATAAATTTCTCATTTATTGCTTCAGAGGAAACATCGCGCTGAGAAAACTACGGGACACAAAAAAAATAGTAGATCCTACGCTGAAATGAATGTTATTACAACATGAACGTTCAATTGTTTTAATTATTAAGAAAACACAGTACATTGCAACCGGTTATCTTTATTTTGGACTTGTCCCGTCGGCCATTTCTGAGTTAAGACCAACAGTATTATTCTAGTTGCTTAGCATACTACTTATATTAAACGGCTTAATTCATGTGAAAATCGGTGTCGGTACCGACGAGTTCCAAACTAGTCGGAGTCTAGGTCGGAAACTAGTCGGTACCTGCGGATTGTAACGTGAGTTATGCCGGTTTTATAAGTAATATAGTCAAATGTCTCACGAAAGTTTTAATAATTTAATTGTTGCTTAGTAGCCAGACAGCTTTATATTCAAATTTAGGGTTGCCGTGCTTCATGAAATATAATAATAACAATAATATAGCCCTTTATTCTGAATTGGTTTTTGCTTTGTCTTGATTCTACAGGGTTCTACGGTCATAAGATATGCCTAATTTCAGCTTGCCTCCTGGCTTAGGCCCCTTCTAAACCCCTTCATTGCTCTATCGCATGCGACTCTCTTCTAAAATGGCAGTCATTTTGATGTCGTCTTCCCATCTCCGAGGTCAACATCAAGGTCATAATTTCATATATTCTGAATAAACTCAAGTGGACTCATTTAATGTGTATACAGCATGTTCAACTTTTATTGCATACAATTTTCATTAATTACAGAATACAAATCGACAGTAAACTAATTTATATTCATCCCGTAACTTGTTTTAGTCCATCAAACAACTCCCGACTCCACGACATATTACGTGATAGTTATTTATTACATACAAGTTAATAATCACCATGTATATTCATGATATGCAGTGTGCACAAACAAGAACTAAGCATACAAAATATGTTGGAAATGCATACAGTTTGATTACAGATTTGACATATAAAATAATACAAGGGATGATCTAAAATGTATCATACTTGTATTTCAAACTAATAAACTTTTTTTGATTATCGCCTATTCATCCGTTTTAATGGGGTATGACCCGAGTCCCCAGTGGTGATATATAGTGAGCTGATAGTGACGATGATAAAACTGTTTCTACGTAATAAATATTTGCTTCCAGTATTTTATGACATTTATTTAAATATTTTATTGCATTTTAATTTAGGCACTGTTACACAAGGCTAATTGACGTAGTCCTCTATAAATTGTATATATGTAAAAAAATATTATATACATATAAAAATATACATCACAATATTCCAGGCAACAAGTTTCCAGACGTATCACTTAACCTCGGAAACATATTTATTTAGGTTTCGTTTAGTTAAGCTACAGTCATAATGGGAGTTGACCCGCGCCACTGAAGGGTCACGAACAGAGCTAAGTTCACTACGAACAATGAGAATGTAATTAATATAAACCAGACCCACTCTTTGTCTCTCTTAAGACGTGAGTATAAAACGTACTTAGATATTCTTGACGAAAACATAATTAATTTAATTTCTACAACTTTTCTATGATCTTTAGAGATCTCATTTTCACTTTTAATTCTTAATTCAATCATTGAACAGGGAAAGAGTGCTAGGTCTCCGCCACTTCATTCTTTAGACACATAAATTGAAGTCATTTCATTTCAGCTCATAAACCAGATGTGAACACAGTGTTTGTTCTACCACCACTATTGCATAAGAAAATTAAATCTCTCCCTAAGCCTTCATATACATACATTTACGATTCTTCTGACCGGTTGTACTGTGTGATATATGACCGGACTTTCAATACAATGTTTGCGTGCCTTACACAATCTCACTCTCGATGATACTAAGAATCACAGCTGGCGGATACGTCACGGACTTCATTTAATTACATTAATAATAACAAGAACGTAATCTCTCAACTATAATAATGATATAAAAATAACTATCAATAACACTCACAATATTGCTGCTCAGCTAAAATCACATAATATCGATGGAGGAAAAGCAATAAGCTTTTATATAAAAGCTTTATTTAACTACTATATTAGCTGCCTCATCTTTGTCGACTCAGTTTTTTTTACAACTAGCGCCGCGCACCAACTTCTCATGATGATATAAACAATTTTTTATCTGATATACCGTATCAACCCCACTACGTCTGAATCGATCGATGATATTTGCATGTTGTTTCTATCTTCGGCGGTATTTCTAAACTAGTATGATTTGAGATCGTTCAATAAGCGAGCGTACCTCTTCTTCAAAGACCGTTTACGTACCTGCACCTCTAGTGTTGCGGATGTTAGGGCGTCGATTATCACTTCGATGTTCCAATCGCTCGTTTACCCCTTCCCTTATAAAGAATCAAACCTTTAGCTGTAAACATAAGACGATTAATATAATATGTTAAATATTAATTTCATTCGTATTAAATTTGTCTGTACTTGAAGTGTTAATTTTGTGTTAAAGTAGATCAAAGTGTTAACTCTTGTATATTAGGCTGTGTATAAAGGTTCGTCTCGTTTATTACGATGCGTCTTACAAAGGTCACGCGATCTTCTAAGGATATCAAATTAGAGGTTGTTACCGAATTAGTTGTATAGCATAAAGTAACTTATAACGTACCTATCATGTCTAAATTTTAATGTTTTTTTTGTTTTATTCCGAAAATACATTTATTTACCGCAAAAATAGGGAGATAAAAGTGTAATTACGCTATATAGAATAACAGTTTCCTCATATCATATTCAAGTAGTTGTTCTATAATTATGTCTCACAAATTATTAAATCACAATTTTTTTTAAACAAATAATTCTGGTAATAATAATAAGTTAGGTGAGTTAGTGATAATGTAGCCTTCTAATGGCAAAATAGTTTTTAAAATAAGTAAAGTAGTGTTTGAGTTTATTTGATTCATACAAATGTTGCCTCTTCATAATCTATACATACAAAAATGAATTGCTGTTCGTTAGTCTCGCTAAAGCTCGAGAACGGCTGAACGGATTTATCTCATCTTGGTCTTGGAATGTTCTTGGAGGTCCAGGGAAGGTTCAGAAGGTGAGAAAAATTAGAAAAACCACGTTGAAAGCTTTAAAAACAGCTCTTTTCCATTTCCCATACAAACGTTTTTTTTTGTATTTCCTAATCAATTCAAAAATATGTTTATTTATTGCCTTTAAGGTGAAACAGAGTTCGCGGGGTCATCTAGTAATAAACAAAGATTGTAAAGAAACTACACACAACCAACATTGTGCACATTTTATTTATAAGTAAGAAAATATAATTCGTATGTACAATTGTATGAAATTACTCCACTGTAAACATAATTCTTTTCATAACTCACAGCGCACCAACAATTCTATATTAATTAAATAACATTAGGTTTTGACTTAAACAAACAATGAAGGCTTTCTGTAAAAGGTACAACGTTAATTAATGGTGTCATTTTAACTGCTGGCGCTGTCATCAATTTCTTGCTGCGACACTCGGCAAGAACAATGAAGAACAATTTACACCAAGGATGAAGAGTAGATGAATATAAAAATGTATTTACGCATCATCAACCCGCCCCAAAGGAAGGTCTGCACAGTATATACGTTCCATATCTTTTATAAGGAAAGAGGACAAAGTAAAATTATGTAGGTGATCATCGACGCCCATGGACTTCATCGATACCAGAGGAACCACAGATGCGTTGCCGGCGTTTGAGAATTCATACATACATACACAAAAGAAAATGTTCACTAACATATTTTAATGAACGACAATCTAATTCTGAAGATATATACGTATCCTTATAATATGACCATCTACATAAATTGTGTTAATCTACACAGAGTAATAAATGCAACTTTTTTTAAATCCTTAATAAATTTGTTTCTATCAAGCTCGAAAGCTTATTTTAATAGAGAACGTAAAGACTACATGAAAGCTTCGCAAAAATTGGAAGCTGTCAATCAATGTCTTTTAGCCAAATTTAGCTGAAATGTTTTCAGGCGCACCTCTATTATGAAATTCCACATTTTCATTTCCCAATTTAAGTAAAATTGATTGATAGTTTGAACAACAATATACAGAGATTTGAGAATAGGTATATTGCAAAATCTGAGTCACATAAGATTGATGGAATGTGGAAGGTACAACACCAAACATTATCCGTCAAACTTTTCATTTATCCCTCTCGATAAACACGTATACTGTTATCAACAGAGTCCAAAAATTTATCCCATTTACCATGTCACTGTTATTGTTAAAAAATAAACCTTTACTGTTTTCTTATCTTAAAAATCCAATTGAAACGAAACGAAAGTCGAATAAAAATTCAATTCCAAGTTTGATTGCGACTTTACAATTTAAATTGTCGAAAAAACGTAACACCTGACACGTCGAAACGCTAAAAGGTGCTCTTTATTTCTATTTAAATCAAAAACAACTTTATACTTTTTCTTGATTCATGCTTGTGTAAGAATGATGTAACGTACATACTTCAAAAACCTGTTCGTTTACATTTCTCTGTGCCCCTGAAAATTACTTTCTCAAACTTGTACATTTTATCACAACTTTGTAAAAGAAACTTTACAACAGTAAAAGCAAAATATACAAGAAAAATTGTCAAACTTGTCAGAACTTTAGACGAGCATTTTTAAGTACATATCAATGACGATAAAAAACAGTTTTAGTATAGATATAATTTTCTATCTTATCTATCATCATCGTCATCATCAGCTCACCATACGTCCCCACCGAGGGGCTCAGAGTCTACCCTTTTACCTGGCCTAGTCACCCCTAAGGGTGACTAGGCCATAGTCAACCACGCTGGCCCAGTGCGTGATGGTTAACTTCACACATATATTTGAATT
>JAODUI010000006.1:4474986-4488670 GCA_027563995.1 Papilio gigon | reverse complement strand
AGTCAACCACGCTGGCACAGTGCGTGTTGGTTGACTTCACACATATCTTTGAATTTCTTCGCCGATATGTGCAGGTGGCATTACGATGTTTCCTTCACCTTGATAGCGTCTGATAATGTACATATCCAGACCGGTCAAGCGCTTAACAACTGAGTCACCGATGACCATAGATACGATGATCTAGGTTATATTGGTATATAATATTATGTTGGAGGCGGTTATTCCGCCTTGTGAAAGCTATTCTGAAACATTTTAGAGCCTTTGTAACTTTGTAAAAAAAATATATCTTAATAGTAATGCATCAACCAGTCGATTTATTAATCGGTCAATTAATTGTTATCTTGATTTCTAGACTGATAAGTAGAATAATTGTTGAATTGAAATGTCGCGTTTTAACAACCTACTTTCTCCAAAATGATACAAACGTAATGTTTAAAACGTTTGAAAGCTGGTGGATCAAACGGTCGAACAAATCCTCTTAGAACTCCGAGTGTTCAGCGGAAAGAGAAATCGAGGGATATTGTTGTGTACCACAAATCCTTTTAGAGCTAACCGAAGGGACATTGAGCACGACTTTCTATACCTCAATTGTATCTTTAATATCATTCATTTTCTTTATACTTTAGCATTTGTTACATCCATTTAATGTCAAGAGATGTCTGCTGAACTTTCTCTATCGGAATCCAATGTCAAAATTAATCACAATATGTATGTGCCTTTTGAAATTAATATATTATATGCAGTTGCGGATTTGCAGTCTTGGCCGCTCTACGCACCAGGGCCATATGCCAGAATATTTACGTAGTAAGAGTTACTTCTTGTTATCATTAGTAGTTTTTTTGTCACACACTTCCGACTCATATCCTCTTTTACGCAATCTTTTCACACCTACTTCGGTCTTCAACTTCCTTTATAGCCATCCATATTCAAACTCATCACTTTCTTGTTTATGTGTTCATCATCTCTTCGCATAACATGTCCATACCACGCTAACCTTTTGGTTCTCAATTTTTCTATCACTGGCAATACTATCAAACTTCCTTTAATATACTTGTTTTTTATTTAATCCTTATTTGTTAGGAAATACTGTGTCAGTGAAAATAGTGTCATCTACTAATGTTGTAAATTCGAAAGTCAAAATGGATGGATGTTTTCAAAAAGGTATCTCCAGAACATTCTTCTAGACTGTTCTTTGTCAAATTTCACTAAGATCTGGTTAGTCGTTTTGTTCTAAAATTGTATCTTAAAACAGAAATTTCTATGATAAACAGGTCCATTTCTACCATTTCTGTGAGTGCGGAGTTGTTTCAAAGGAAATCCCTTGGGATGGTAACCTCAAAGTCGACATCATTAGAGTAACATCGTATAAGACAGTGAGTAAAGCGCTTTAGGGAATTAACAAACTCACGTAAATACAAATATTTCCTATTTAATGTTAAAGTAAAATAATTTGGAAGTTAATATAAAATATTTGGAGATATTAAAGCGTTACTTATCGTATATTTTCAAAACTTATTAATGAATAAAAAAAATAGTAAAAGTTAGTTAATTCAAACCCATTATCTTAAAGTATTTTTTATTATGACAACAGACGTTTATGAAATTGTAGTAATTTGAAATTAATAAATGATAAAGTATTGAAAAACTAAATTGTCTTAAAATTTTTCATTTTCAATATTGGTATCTCATAAAATCATATTTCCACTAAAATAAACACAATCATATCATCAAAAAGCATAAAAAAGAAATATGTAAATTTTGATAATATGTAAAAGCTTCAAATATTTAATAAAGATAAATAAAGGTCAGGGGCGTTAGTCAGGGCAAAACGAGAGCGCGGTACAGCCCCTCCCGATAAAATAAATAAAAAAACAACCGTCTACTTGTAGTCAAAATGCGTTAAAAATGTTAGATATTAAAAATATTCTTTGCTGGATATATCTTTCAATATACATAATTACGTTATAAGGTAGTCATCGCGTAGCTGTTTTGAGCATCCCAGCACACGGAGTCGATCTATTAATAGAGTTACCAGGAAAGCATACGATTAGCTTACAATGTACTTGACCCGTAACATTTCAATTCGCTTCATTAGCTTTCACAACAAGCTTTTGTTACAGAATTAGAACATTGGAAATGCGTCCAAAATTGTTCTTCGATATCGCAACAATGTAGAAGCTTTTGGCATAGCAAAGGTGACTGATGGGATTGTATTTGTTAGAAAAATAAAACCTTAAATTAACATATTTATTTTGGGATTTCCAAACCAGAAAGACTTAGAGTCCTTTACAAAGCTGGCGTATCTCTTTCTCAAATGTCGGCAACGCTCCACTAGTGTTGCGGATGTCCATGGGCGTCGACAACCACCTTGGCGGTCCCGCCACTCTTTTTCCTTCTCTTATAAAAATACATGTATATAAATAGCTATGTCAATTTTTTGTAAAAAGGAAAGTTCCTTTCATATTTTTTCAATTAAAATCGCTAAATAATGAAGTAGCGTATATGTGGTAATGCTTGGTTAAATGTATCAATATAAATTCTAGTTTTAAAAAGAATAAAAATTGACGAACGTAATGGAAAATATTGTATCATAGTCACGTACAGACATTCGAAGATATCGTATTGGCTAACCTCTTTTATTTGGGATTTTATACACAAAATAATAAATACGAATATAAAATTGGTTCCATTGCAATATATAGTCGAGAGCAATAAATGCGGCTCGTCTATTTATCTACTTAATTAAGGCTAGTTGTAAATAAATGAAAGGGTGGGGCTTCCAACCACAAGTAACCATTAGGTACCAAAAACGGAACAAACATTATAATTTTTAAAAGTCAATAAACCACCTAAAGAAACCTTTAAATCTAGGAAATTAAGGATACTAGTTTAATAAAATAAACAGTAATTCCTTAATTTAAAGGGTATTCTATTCTCTAGTCTGTATAGTATAATTTTTTAAACACCGTTTATATTGTTAAGCTAGCATTCTGAGATTCATAGGTTTTTAATTGACCCGCATTCATTGCTCTCGTGTTTATTTTAAACATATAAAAATATCATTACTTCATATAGATAAAAATTACTTAATATCGCAAGTAATTTTATGAATACTGAGGAGGCCTTTCAGTTTTGACAAAGTATGAGTAATCAATATTAAGGCTGTACTTAAGAAAGCACTAATCGATTTTGAAGGCGGCAGTTACTCCACTGGTAAGCATCAAGCAAAATATCTTAGATAGGTAAGTATATTGATTCAGTTTACGACGTCCAAACTGTTCGACAGTTTTTGAAAATATCCCCGAAGAATTGTAAACAGTGACCTGAGGTGTGAAAGGAAAAAAGAAACAAAACAAAAAAGGAACTCGCTGAAAACAGAAAAGGAAAATAAAAAATATATATAGGTATAGTTACGCAAAAAAGAGTACGGTCCACGAGATTGTAGGTGTTAAAAATCTTTTAATTAGAAATAAAAAAAAAGTTGTAAATAGCAAATACAATTTCGTTTTTTTTTTTAATAAAGTTTAAGAACTGATCAGATAAAAAGGAAAATATTCAAAGTTAGAATTTGTTCTGGAAACTCAATCGTGCCGATACATATTTTGTTTTTTAGAAGTTGCCAGTGAATTATTTATGATATTCATCGAGTTGCTTTTACTTTTCAAAGCAACACGGGGAAAAAAAACCTTTTTTGCTGTACGAGTACAGTTGTACTAGTTAGTTGATTTGCATTTAATTCCCTTTTATTTCGAAAATGAAAATATTTATTATGCAACTGGCAAAAAAACTGATTCAATGCTTTGACTCTGAGTAGGGACCCTGTATTTAAGATGTCAAGTCTTCACTTAATTAACAATAATTTCACACTGTAATAATAATAAATTCTGTGCAATAAGCACTTATTAAACTAGCGCGGATAATCTTTCGACCACATCATCAATTGGCATCGGGTGAGATCGTGGGCAAGCGTTAATTTAGTTATAAAAAAATCCCTTAAATAATAATTTCATATAGGTAACCACATTTTTTATAAAATACGTACTTAGATTATTAAATTAATAATAGTTTAGATAGATGTTAATGAATATAACATCGGGACCTTCAAGATTAGATTGAATAGGCAATTATTAAGCACGTACCATCTTTAACTACATCACCACTTAACATCAGTGATGCAGCCGTCAAGCTTCTTGTTAAAAAAATAACAATATGAATATGTTCTCATACTAAGCTTGAATATATTCACATATTTCTTCAGTAAACTAAAATATTTCCTAGAGGTAAATGTTTGAATATTGAAGCTTCCTCGACACGAGAACAGCATTAGCTTTTAGCAAGCACGCATCACATTTAAGGCTTCGAGTTTTTCAAATAACAATAAGTATTGATTTTATATGTAAATTTATTTAACATAGTTTTAACATTGGCAGATTGATGAAAAATAAGAAATGTGACTGGCTGATACAGTTTTTTTATAATTATTAGGAGATTTTGTTAATTTACTAACATTTCATTTATCACTCTAATTAAGCCGTAGGCTTGTGTTAGGATATGGTCCACAATAGTCGAGTGGCGGGATTCGAACTCTGGACTACGTGACTGGAAATCTGTACCATTAACCATTAAACAGGCACATTTTTTTTAATTTCAAAAATTGTGTTATCCTTTAAAATGTATTAATAATATTCACGCAAGCTTTTTTATTTAATTACATTTTTTATAAAAAAAAAATATTACAATGTTTAAAAAGTTTATAAAAGTTTATGACCGTTCGCTACACAGTCGACCTAGTTTCCTACTTACGTCGCCACGCACAAACACTGTATTAAAGAGCAAATGCATGAGTTGACAGTTTTAACTACTTTATAAAACCGTTCTAAATCCTTAAATGTAATGTTAGAACTCCAAACATGCTAACTATCGTAAAAAATGAGTCAAAGAAGGTAACAATACCAAAATGTTAAAGAACGTTTATGACTATTAGCTTGTATTAGTACCTAAATTCACTAATATATTATAGCCACACTTTAATGACCAACTTAAGCAGATCCTTAGTGTTTTTCCTCTCTATATTATTAGCTGTATTATCTTAATAACCTTACTAAGGTGGTCATTAAACGTACTAAGGTTCTCGCTTAGTGACCGTAATCACTAAAAACTTAAAACTACTCAAAGTGTAGCTGTTGTTAAAATCATTATATTGCCTATCGTGGCATTACATTTGTATCCATTTTCACTTCTTTATTCAAGTTACAGTGGTGTAAGACTGATCTTAGTTAACAAATATTAGTGAACCGTTCCACGTTCTCGCAACGTCTCTGATTATTGTCATTATCCGTGTCTCTTTTTTTTAGATACCTCTCCACTAACATAGTCAAGAGCAATGAATGCGGGACAACTAAAGGCCTAAAGAAACCTATAAATCATGGAAACTAAGATTCTCAATCAAATAAACGCTCATTTATAGACTACAAAAGTCATCTTAAACAAAAGTAATCAAATTTATAAGTCACCATTTTTTATTTATTAAAAAATTACAAAAAGAATGAAGATGATCTCGCTTTAAAGCACAACTAGGAAACACGGCTTTTTTTGTACAACAATATGGTCACTATATGGTTAACAGACCTACTAAAAATAGATTAGAAAAAAAGTAAATTCAAGTTTAAAAATTTTGTAGGTCCATCTTCGAAATTCTCCCTTATTCAATTTTTTTTATGACTTAACCTTTTAATAACTAAGAAGTTTTAACATCTCAATTTAAGGAGTATTAGTCTATTAAGCTCCGTTTATTTTATAAAACTAACTTTCTTGGTTCTATCTTCATTCATTCTATAATTATATGTATTTCTAAGTGATCAGAATTCATTGCTTTTGAGTGTCGAAATTGACCGTCGGCTAAGCGAAGTTTTGCCGGTCTGTGCCAAGCGATATAGATGCTCGCTAGTTATATATGTCTACTCAATCTAACGGATTTTTTCCATGGTGATTGATAAATAACGCTTGTCTATGAATGTAGCAAACTTTTTAAAAATAAAACGCAAGACTGGCTTTGTCGCTGGTATAATGAGTGCAGTGGGCGCACTGACCTGTCGTCTATTTCACGCCGAGTCAGGCCCGAAGCGGCCCCAACTACCTATACATCAAAGGAAGCAATTTACAAGATTGTATTGTCATAATTTTATAGAGTATTTTTTATATAACAATGTACATACATACTTTATGTTTATTTTAATCTAATAATATCATAGTATACGTCCATATGTTTTTGAACGGAAAGAAAACCTACATACGAATATTGGTTTCTTTTCTAAAAATTTCAAATATAAAAAATTAGAATAACACGATGTTAAAGAATTTGCAAAGAGATGTATTGAGAGTTAATTCGAATGAAATTCCACAGCATCTGGTTTCATTTTATCTCCTTTAATGAAGCCATTGACATCAATAGGAGGGAATTGAGATATTTTATTAGACGAAGTTATAGCGGTGGGAGGATATCGAGGAAAATGTTCGATAATTAATTCCATGAAAACATCTAAAACTTCATGGAACCGTCATTTGTTATGTAGTGGTTAATTTTTTTTGTACTTAGTATTCTAAATCCCCGTAGTGGGGCAGAGGGCGTTCTCAATACACCGCAAACGTACTCTGTCCTGGGCTTTATGCTTGGTCTGTGGCTACGTCAATCCAATTGTTTTCAGATTACATTTTATTGTATTATACTTGTTTAATCAGCTAGCGCAACGATACTAAGTGGAGTTTGTCGCACACAAGAGATCTCCAACGTCATCTGGTCTGCTCCGTCTCCTGCTAGTCGCTCGCTTGGATCTCGCGCCGGTCCAGCTCTACAAAGTCTCGCCAGCTTTATCTGGGTCGAGCATTCGAATTATTATTTATTGTATTTAAAATAAAAAGGTGTAAATCCTCCAGTCATTGTCTGTATAGGTGGACTGACAAATTAGTGTGGACGGCGGGAAGTCGTTGGTTTCGGAAGGAGGACCGCATACTGTGGGAGGTTTGAAAGGCCTATGTCTAGCAGTGAGCATATAAAGGTTTATGATGATGGTGACGCATTAAAAAAAATGACATTGTTTTGTTTGGCCATTGAAAATACAATGACAACACTTGTAAACTATTATCCTGCAATAATTATTATTTATATTAAATTAAATACACATTTATACACTATTCTGTCAGTGTATTAGTCTAGAACTAATCCTTTCAATTAGCACTGTATTCGCAATTAATTGTGTCCATTGCGTACATTTGCGGTTAATTAATTACATGAAGTATTAATTCTATTATGAATGGGTTTATGGGCGGTTATAGACTATTCGACCAACAGGTCGGTTGTCTGTCACTGAAACTTAAAACCTATTGACAATTGTACAAATAATTTATCAATTTATAACAATCGGATAAAGCTCGTTGTATATTAATTCTCAGTTAAAACTAGTCACACATTTTTTTTGAACTGTACAAACAACTGAAGGTGTGTAGCTGACTTTAGTGTAATAACGGTGTATTAAACAGATGCATCAAAAATTGTTCTGAATATGAAAGTAGAATATACTGACAGAGGAAAACTTAATAGAAAATATGAAGGCATGAGTAACAAAGGAGTATTTATTGCAATGACGTTTGTAACAGAAAATGTGGTTGAAAAAATGTATATTATGCCAGTATTGATAGTGCAACTCTAAATGAAAAAAAAATAACATTTATATCATGTGTTATTTATCCGCGCATTAAAACAAATGAAAATGTGGTCACTAAAAGCCGATATGAATCTATAATCTTGTTTATTTAATAGTATAATAAATTGTAATATAAATATTTTATTAATATGAAAGTTACTTATAAAGTACGCTAACAAATCACCCATTAAAATTACCATTAAATCCTTCCACTGTCATAGAGATTGATTGAATAGCGGATCACTCCGACTAATTGGTATTCAGATAAAACAAGTCCGTCCCCAGTAATCGCGGATTTACTTTCAAACCACGGTCGGATTATTATACCAATGTGGGTATATAGGACTTTGGTATTGCATGCTATTTCACTACTTACGCAATATGTGACTTTATTTTAACACACACACACACACGTATGCTAACCAGTTAGTGTGTATATCAAACTATGGAATAACGGGATATTCTTTTTGTTTCTGACAGAAGAAATTGAATATTTATTATAAACAAGAGCAACGAATTAGGGTCACCTAAAGGCTTAAAGAAAAGTCTTGGAAACTAAGAATAGTTACTTATTCAGATAAATGGTGTTTAATAAACAAATGAAATATTGCTATTTATCATCCACATAATTTACGTTCGTTTTTATAATCAGAAAGCCATACATTTAACCGCTTAACCCCCTGTAATATTTTGTAATACATTAGTATAAAGTAGTAAAAAAATATGTTTCTAAAACACCGCTTTAAATATAATTATTTGCTTTTTATTAATTTATTTGTTAATTTACTAACTTTTTTTGTAACCATTCCTTGTAAGTTTGAAAAAGCTTGTGTTAGGACATGGTTCAAGGTAGTAGTCGAGTGGTGAGATTCGAACCCACGACCGCTAGATCGGTTGTCCGTATCCATTAGACAATTGGTGCTTCATAACTATATTATTATAATAGAGTTATTGGTCATATTTCAAGAGGTCTCTATTATTGAGAATGAACTGAAATATCTTGACCTTTGTACCGTATAGAACACCCACGTTATACCACAATAAATGACATTTAAACTCTACACGAGACACAGTTTTGTTGACTTTGTTTGAACGCTGTCTAGAAATAAACATCAAACCCCAGAGACGTATAGGAGTACTTTGTGCAATGAATAAATATATTCAATGTACTGTTTATATAACGGCCTGGACAGGGACGTGCTGGAACGGGTCATTGTGAACCCTTAGAACTGTAAACGGTACGTAAAATCGGCGCCGATGCGGGAAGCGGCGACTAACGGTTGAACATAAACCTTAGGGGCTTTTTTCTATCAACCGTTCAAATTGTTATTTTTCTGTAAAATGTATACTGTACGTTTGGACAATATAATATTAAAAAAAATATTATGACGAAGACAAATAGACATGATCCTTGGTGACATAGGTAGATATGTATCTGCGTCGGCTGGGTCACGGATGATTGCGAAAGTGTTCCCGTAGCCAAACCAAAGGGCGACGCGAAGTTCGGCCGGTGAGTCCGAACTCCTTCGGAAACGGGAGGAATGCCGAAATGCATTTGCCAGCGTAAAAAAAAAAAAGAAAATATGTATCTCACGTGACTTAGTCCGAATTGACAGGTCAATTCGGATCCTGTCACAGACAAGACCATCCTGTCACCATTGATGAATATTTTTTGTTTTAGTTGTTTTTGAGAAAAATTGTTTTAACTTCCCTTGACCAACCAAAAGTGTAGTTTATATTTTATTTATTTATTTTATATTTTGTGTTTTAAAATAACATGTTTAATTACATAATTGACTAAGTAAAGTCCTTTTCTGTTAGTTAAATTATTTGTAAAAATTAATTGGCATGGCAATTTATCGTATATAAAACAGTTGTATTTAAGTAAAAAACTAGTGGTGAAAAGGATTCCATTGAAATTCCATTTAATTTTCACCTTCAGCTCTCATTTTTACTTAACAAAATTGTATTTATTTTGCACAAAGGAAGCTCAAATAGCATGCTTCATCATCATTAGACCCTGCCCGTCCACTGCTGGACATGGGCCTTCCCTAATATCTTCCGCAATATGCGGTCCTCCGCCTTCCGCAACAAACGAATTAATATATTAGAAGCGCTAATAGCCTAATGGCTAAGGGTACGGACTACCGATCTAGCGGTCGTGGGTTCGAATCCCACCATTCGACTACTGTCGTGAACCATATCCTAACACAATCTTTTTCAAGCTTATCAAGAATGATTACAAGAAATATTTGTAAATCAACGAAAATTTAATGATATTTAAAAATACACGGTTTACGCTAATTACTAAACTAAGTAAAAGCGATGGAAATAACTTTAACCGTCAATTTCACATTTATTTATTTGCACATTCTTTTATGATGGTAACAAAATTCTGGCTTCCCGTATTAGGTAAAGTAATTTAATGAATAGACAAAATATATGAATTCCATGAATCTACAATTAAATTATTAAAACTTTCGTGAGACATTTAACTATACTACTTATGAAACGGCTTAACTCACGTGTAAATCGGTGTCGGTACCGACTATTGTCAGTTAGCGACGGGCAGTGAACGCGCTATAGTACTAATCCCACTCACCCTGAACAAGAGCCCCCGATGGGCTCGAAACTAGTCGTTACCGAAACCGATTTACATGTGAGCTAAGCCGTGTTATAAGTAGTATAGTGAAATTACAATGTAGCATTTCTAAATGTTTAACATTAATGAAAATATTCCTCTAGTCGGTGCTTCCGAGGTGTTTTAAGTGCACATCAAAGATTACAGCATTAAAATACGTAATGGAAAACGCCTACGACTCGATTCCGCTGTTTCGAACTTTAAAAACTCGCGTAAAGCCGTTTCAAATCTCAACTCTGTTTTACTAATCCTTACGATATTACGTTAATTCAACTTCGAATCTCGAAAGACGAACTCTTATCATTTCTGGAAGAAAAGATAACATAAAGATGGTGGTAACCTTGTAAAGGTTGCCAAATTCTACAAAAAAAACATGTGAAATGGTCCAGACATATTTAGATAAACATAGTACATTAAAATAGTTACAATATAAGGCAACAAAGAAACAAAATGTTAATTTTTGTATTAAAAAAAGATGCTCAAATACGCTTATAGGTCATCATCAAAACAACAGTCGACTTTCTATAAAAAAAAAGTAATTCTTGATAAACGACAGCCCATAAAACTTGTCTGGTATAATCGATCGTAGTCAGGAACAGATTTCACGCGACGATTATCGTACATTTATATGGATTTGATGGAGCGCTGAGGGATAAGCCGGGAGCAGAGCAGGGGCTGGGGGCGGGTCGTCGCAATCTGTTGCTCCGTCTTAACATTCCTTTATTGAGACAGCTATTTCACTTTATTACTTACGACAACACGCCGTACAGCGACATAACGACAACTCTATTTATATTGTTCGGATTTTATTTAACTTTACGAGAAAAATAAGATAAAATGAAACATTTATGCGGACCTACTTCATTTTTATAAGTTGCTTTCAATATTTCCACTTAAGAATTACTCAATATACTTTCAGACCAAATACTTCAGTGTAACTTAATCAATACTTAAAACCCACTTAACGACTCAGAGTGTTGTAATAGATCAGGAATCAGTCGAATTACTAACAACTTATATAAAATCATTAATGATAAGAATATTTCGTACATATAAAGTAAATTATTAAAACTTTCGAGAGACATTCTACTATACTACTTATAAAACTACTTAACTCACGTGGAAATTGGTGTCGGTACTGACTAGTTTCGAGTCCATCGAGGACTCTTCTGCAGGGTGAGTGGGATTGACTCTATAGCGCGTTCGCGGCCCGTCGCTCACTAAACTAGTCGATTCCGACACCGATTTACACGTGAGTTAATCTGTTTTTATAAGTAGTATAGTAACATATCTTTTTATTTATTTTAAAATAACACATTAACTGCATATACTAAACTAAAGTGAAACAATGAGTATAAAAGTGATATTTAATCAACATTAAAACTTCCAAACATAAATCTAAATTAGACAACAAGACGCCGCGAAGTAACCGCTACTCAAAACTAATTACACATATTATAAATTTAATATTTACAGCATTAGTTATATGTTTAAGTGACATAAGAACAGAAGCATAAATCCTGTTTCAAGTTTATAAACACGTGCTAGATAAGAAGTTCTCGTCGGGATGCGAGTCCGAGCAAACTTCGTCCACAAACGCTTCCAACTTTGTTATACACATCATTAGTTCTACTGAAGGATGTGGACGATATATTTGCAATTTGATAAAATATATCCACAGTATGAAGTAATTAAAAAAAAATCTGTAATAAGAGAATTAATTCGGCAAAATCAAATTAAACAGATATACATGGTTAGAGACAGGACGCAGCGTGGAAAGGACTCCCGCAAGATGGACCAATGGTCTGGTAAAGTTTGCGGGAGTATCCTGAATGACAGTCCGAAGACGTCGTGCCGATCTTTGGGGAGGCCTACACTCGGCAGTGGACGACGTGTGACGGATATGATAGTTAAATTAAACATCTCTCATTTCACAAACTGCCATTAAGGGTCTATTAAAAAAGACCTCTAGATGGACCCGGTATTTGAGTCAAAAATAATGTTGTCATTATATTAAATTAAAGTTTAAAAAAACAAAACACATATTCATTATTTTCCGATCATAGAATGAATACTCATACACCCACATACATAACTCACGCGCAACTATCTCATAATTCTTTCTCCTCCACTTATTGCTTTCGAAAGCAATAACAGTATGGCGATAAAATATTACAACGATGGAAAACTACGTTGTTATTCTTCACAATTTCCTAGTAGTTTAGTAGCTTATATAATTGCATTATTAAATTTATTTAATAAACGCACAAACAATTTTATAATTTAACTCTAGCTATTTCTTTATCAATGTGAAATTTTAAAAAGTAGCCTATATTAACACATACGTTGCTGTCCATTTAAACTTACATCAAAATCGTTCCAGGCATTTCGGAGGTTACCGTGAACTTGCGGACATATAGACGAATACTAAAAAAAATCGTTATGGGTAACGTAGTTATTTTTAAATTACATACAGACATTCCCTTCGGTGTCAAATCTATGTTACTAAATCGAAGGAAATACCATTAATTAATTTAAAACCTCTATCCTCATAAGCTCAACTGACTTCTATAATAATCTAGTCGATAGATGTCTAACTGATTACAGTCAATTAAAAGTTGTTTAAATGTAAAGGTATCATACAAGTAACGTGTTCGTTCTTTGTAAGAGATAGGCGAAATTTAAAGATTTTCAAACGTGATTTTGTGCACAAATATTTGATAAAGTTTCGATCATATCAAAACATAATACATCTGATGTAACTAAGTTATTTAACTTCAAGAATTTCTTTAAGGATGAATCATAAATATTTTATTCAATTTCATTCAGACGAATGCACCGTCAGTTAAATAACGGAAATGAATGTATTAACTTTGAACAAGATTCCATAAAGTCCATGACTACAACCTACTTTCAAACAACTTTCATAAAGTAAATCAGAATTTATTTCCTGCGATGTTTGCTGAAGTCTTTTTAACTTTGAATGTCAAAGTATACATGAGATTTTTCTGTAATAGACAAACGGGAATGGAAAACTTCAGTATAACAGTATTGATAACATATACAAGAATAAATACTTCTTGGACACACTCGTACTCTATGACGTCATAATATCTAGTTAAATCTTTTGATATGTTACTGGCTGGTTATCGAACTGAGTCACTCCATTAAAAAAAAAACAAAGATTTTACTGGCTCCTTCATACTTGTACATTCAAATATCTACACACTTGACGCTAATGGATATACCTTACACCTCTTCCTTTTAATAGCGATGAAGTCCGGACCGTGTCCTTGATAAGACTGACACATACTTTTCCAACATAAACAAATCCAGGTGTTAA
>JAODUI010000006.1:4462537-4474886 GCA_027563995.1 Papilio gigon | reverse complement strand
GGATGTTACTGTTGCCAAGATACATAACTTAAATGTTGCTGAGTCAATAGTATATTTTTTTACACGAGAAGGTGGGCAAATGAGCGGCGGGATCACAAGAGCGATCATCGACGCCCATAGACACCGGCAATACTAGAGGAACCACAGGTGCGTTGCCGGCCTTTAAGATAGAGGTGCTTGCATGTAACATAGAAACAATGTCTAATCAACATCAATGACATTGTTTTATCGTTTTCCTAACTTTGAAGCAACTGTAGATAAATAAAATTATTATATACCGCTACCGCACACCGCTAGAGTCTAAACTTTTGTCACTGGAATTGACATTTTTTTTTCTTTGAAATGTTTTATACGCAACATGTTTTTTTGTTACATCTTAATATAACCGAAAGCCGCGAGTCTTCGGGCCCGCGGAGACTATACAATAGGACAAGGACCCTCGTCAACATAAGAAAATGACAACAACTTCCGCTCTAACCATTTTGTATCAACTCGGGGGAAAACGAAAGGGATATTTTTATTTAACATTCAACTAAAATAAACATTTTAGTTTTATACTGAGTCATCAACCTGTCCTTTTCCCAACGGAGGGTCGGCACAGTATGTTATACTCTTCTATAAATCTCTGTCAGCTCATATCTGAACACAAACACTTCCTACGCATATCTTCTTTCACGTAACCAATCCATACCTTCTCCGGTCTTCCTCTACCTTTATAGCCCTCCACATTCAGTCATCACCTTCTTGTTTATGTGCTCATCATCTCTTCGCATAACATGTTTATACCACGCGAATTTTTTTACTTCTCATCGACACCCATGGTTATCTGTAATACTAGAAGAACCATAGATGCGTTGGGCCTTTGAGAGGCACGCTCGCTTCTTCAAGGACCTTAAGACCTATTGGTTTTGAAATACCGCCGAGGACGGACCATTCTCCAACGCGGCAATGCAGAGAAGAAAGTTGCGCGAAAACCGGATATGGTAATGAAAAGTGTGTTGACTATCAGAATGCTAACCGGAGTTAAATCTGTTGACCTTTAATTATATGAAATAAATAGCTGAGCCTAGTTAAAACTTACGAGTAGCTTTTGATTAAGCAATTTTGTTAAACTAAATAATAACGTTGAAAAGCTTTCATGTTGGTCAAGTAACTAAACTTTTAAATATTCTTAATGAAAATATTTGATCTTAATTTCAAAAGCTTTACTTTACGAAAGAAAAGATTAGAATAAAATAAAATATTCCTTATGTATCGAAGCACGTTATGTACGAAAATAATCGGTTAGATATTTTTGTATAAGTTTATTACGTATGTATGTATCTTTTTTTAATATTTACTAACATTTGTTAATTTACTAACATTTCTTGTAACTATTCTAGGTAAGCTTGAAAAAACTTGTAATAGGGTATGTTACACGATACTAGTCGAATGTTGGGGTTCGAACCCGTGACCGCTTGATCGGTAGTCCGTACTCATAACCATTAGGCTATTGGCGCTTCTATCATATATCGTTGTATGATACACTGTACGAAACTCTTTTCTTCAAGATTTTCAATAACCTCAGCAATGACCATTGTTTGGGATCCCTCGGGACTAAATTCAATAGAGACCACAAATCACCCGAGAACTTCGGCGACCGCATCTTTTTGTTGTTGTCCCCAGTTGTGAATTTGTTTGATTAAGTATATATAAAGGATCATTTATTAATACTATCTTAATATATATGTATATTTATTTTACGTTAGCATTATTTGGACTTTATTAAAATATGTTTCATAGCTTTTAAATAAAACGTTGTCGCTCACGACACCGACTGCGTGAAATTAAAAAAACAACTACCGTATTCCATTCTTCGTTTCAAACCTATCATTGTTTCAAATTCCTGATTCGTGCGGACTTTTCGGAGTTATTTTGTTTTTATAAGAGAAGATGGCAAACGAGCGGCGGGATCACAAAGATGGTCGAAGCCCAATGACATCCAGCAGTAATAATGATATCCATACATCCAAATTTAACAATAGTAATATATAAGATCTTAGCACTGAGAAAACCTTAATTTGTGTCAAGTTTACGCCTTTAGAAGCTTGTTGAAATTAGGCGGTGCTTTGAAATTTCAGAAGACTAATTAAGTACCTGTTGTCCTTCCATCTTACGTTTCAGTATCCCCACTCGGCGTCGGACGTTGAGAGCATCAAAGAATCTTTAGATCTGTTTCATCTTAGTCACTTATCGTTTGAGAACTTCGGTATCTTGAAGATTGTAAGAACGGATTTTTTTATTAATCATACAATATATGTTTTTACAAGTAAAATTATGTAAGTCATCTGCTCCTCTTGTTACGGAGGTTCATGAACGTGGTTGATAAACGGTGTCCCCGTAGCTCGTATAAACAACACTATCTAATTAGGAAATGGAAAATCTAACTTTTAAAATCTCCATTGCTTAGTTACCTTCTTTAACATGAAAAATAAAAAGATACAAGCCATTAGACACAAAGTTTTAAAATGAACAAATAAACAACTATAATCGGACACCGGGTAAAAAAAATACATTGTGAAAAGTTCGTTCTTTCATTATTTTTTGCAAAATACAAAACGAACACTGGAAAATTTCATAATAACGTGATTAATAAAATTATCCATACATGTGTTCGAATATTTATTGCGTTTTATTTGGCTTTTGCAGTTAGTTAAGTTTACGTAGGGACCGTCAATATCACGACTAAATGCCTGACGCAGAGTAAAGTGGTTTTAAATCTTCTTAGCCTTGCCAGGAATAACTTCTTCGTACGCTGACGTGTGTGGTGTATCAAATGCAGGTAGGAGCTTATACGCTTATTGATTTGCCGCTGAAAACGTAATACCCTTCCATTTCGCCTTATAATATTAATATTTAAGGGTCCAATAAAGCTGCTTATTCATATAGTAATAATAATTTATTTCTGACTACAAAACCCACAAAAGTTTAAGTATTGGCTTTAAAATACTGTTAGTACTTATAGTTGAACATTAAACATTAATTAATATAATTTGAACACATTGTGGTCGTGTATATTCTTTGCTTAAGCCTGCCACACATCTTCAGCTTTAACTGTACAATGAAATAACAGTTAAAAGTTAAATGTGTGGGCAAATTTTTTATTGTCTGTTAGACTATACCGTTCTTTTTTTTATCTAAATTTATTTTTGCGGTTTCTTTCCGTTGACATGCCAATCACATAGTCCCTACGATGTATCTCCTCTAATTAAGAAACGAACTGGCATAATCGTACCGCCGCGCTTTACCTCTTTAAATAACAGCTCGCGCTCTCGTCTGTTCCTCTCACATTCTACCAGCAGTTGGACATCCTCTAGCTTCACTACTTATAAAACGGCTTAACTCACGTGTAACTCGGTGTCAGTACCGACTAGTTTCGAGCTCCCGATGGGAGCCACCGAGTTAAACCGTTTTATAAGTAGTGTAGTGAAATGGCTCACGAAAGTTTTAATAGTTTAATCCTCTAGCTTACTGCATGTCTCATGATTTGGAGACGTGGTCTTTCTTATCAGATATCCAAAACTGTACCGTTCTTAGTTTTGGCCTTTTAAAAAGTTCAGTTCGACTATTTAGTTAAAACTAAGGGAATATGACTAATGAATATATTTTTAGTGTACTAAATGTAGCCGGTGACTTCATTTCAAAACCTTCAAAATCTGAAATAAGTATTTAATAATTTGTGTTGAAGATTGTTTTTTGTAATATAAAAATTTTTGCTGAAGGAAAACGGGTATTAAGTTAACCTGAACATCAAACTTTGCGAAAACAACATAGTTTTAATATAGTCCCAAACTTTAAGTAATGTCTAGTACAAAAGTAATTTTCAAGTTAAACCCTTCTGCGTCATTTAAAACAGAATAATATACCGTTTACTAGGAAATAATTTACTTACAAACTTTTTGTTTCTTATTCTTATATCAAAAAGATTGTATTAAACATAAATTTACTAAAACAGTCTCGAAAACATCTTCTGTTTTACTAATAATAATAAAAACCAATGAAAAAGAATTACATTAAATTTAATACGTAACCTTTGTCTTTCGTAGTTTTTATTAATATGGACGCCATTGCGCCATAGTCAGGCCGTGACCCGGCGCATGCTTGTACTGAAATATCGGGAGCAAAGAGGCTTATCATAGTAAGAATCCCGTTTCTTACGCACGTTATATTTAATTTAACGTGATATTAAATGACTCTAGACCTAAAACCATAAACGTGCGTTGTCAAGAGGATTATCAAGCTTCTTGTTTTAGTGATAACCAGAATTAATTGGCATAATGAGGATGATACGAGCAAGTCGGTCTATATGACTGTTAATATTCATAATATTGAATTATAAACATGGCACAGTATTAACCGTTAGTGTTCTATGTAATGTATCGTTTTGAACAAGTACCATACAGTAAAAAACAGTACAGTGCTGTACGGATGACGTTTTGGGGACATCTAATCTATGGTCGTCTTTTGTTTCTAGAAGTGACTGTTCGATTCCGCAGTGTTTTGTATCGTATCTTATCTTTATGAACAAAGTATTCACCTAGTATGACATACATTCAATATATTGTTAAACTATTAAAACTTTCGAGAGACATTTCACTATACTACTTATAAAACGGCTTAATTCACATGTAAATCGGTGTCGGTACCGACTAGTTTCGTGCCCATAGGGGGCTCATCTTCAGGGTGAGTGGGATCGGTATTATAGCGCGTTCGCAGCCCGTCGCTCACTGTACGCGCCGGCACTGACGCCGGTACGTCGGTACTGACACCGATTTACACGTGAGTTAAGCTGTTTTATAAGTAGTACCCGATATTGTTGTGTATTTTTTTTATTTATTTGTGCCACTAGAGACTCGCAGTCCGTACTCTTTTTTGCTCTTTTTATATATATACGATTAGATTCGAGTTCCTGAATTATTATAGATCTACTTACAATAGTATGCTATACTACTTATATAACTATACTATACTATTTTTTTAAATCGTTGTTACTTTTTTATACACTTTTTTTGTTTCCTTTTTTTCACTTGTTTTTTTTGGTGGGTCGATGGGGCAGCAACGTCACATATATTGTTGTCACACGTACTTTCTTACTTTGAAAGTGGTTGTATGTACTCGACCTGGGGTTGGACAATTACTCGAAGTAAATATCTTATTATGTTATTTTAAAATGAAATAAAAAAAAAGTTAAAGTAACTATTCAAGTTTCCTTTTTGGTTTTGAGCAGTTTGAAATCTTCGACAGACGACTTTCATAATTTAGTAAAGTTTGTTTGGAGTAAAGCTAAATCAAAGGCGGTCCGTGATGACTTCGAAACAATTTATTAAACTTAAAACACGAATATATTAAAATGCGAAAGATCATATTGTCCCTACGACCCTAGTCTTGGAGTAATAAATGTATAAAACGTGTTCGTACGATGCAATAATAATCTACCCTGACAGAATATGCACGGCTCCTATAAACTAAAGCTTAGGAGCCGGAAGAATGTATACCTTACTGTAATTATAATAGAAATAAAAAAATAAATGAAATAAAAATATGTTTTAATTGATTCTATGATTATGATTATATATGAATATGATTTCTATGATTATCTAAAATTTTATGAAGTGTTATTATTTTTCATTTGTGTGATGATGCTCGAGAATCACATTTCTAAATAAATTAATAATAGAACTATGAAATAATCTACTTCTAAGTTCCTGTTTGACTTCACTCTATAAAGTAATTAACTCGAAGCTATTGAAAAGTATAAGGCGAGTGAGCTCTTAGCTCTCACGCGAGCTTCAGTAGAGTACAGTTTTTACGTAGCAAGTAAAAGCTCTGTTTCACATTTACCGCAAATTCAAGGCCGACCACACTTACATGTTTGTTCCTTTTAGCTTTATTTGGGTCAAATGTTACTATCATTTTGTACAAAAGCTGACATTTCTTTGTTTCGCACTGAATGTATACATCAATACAAACTGATATAAATGAAGAGTAAATTAGATATTGGCCGATAAGTATTTCGATGTTGTTAATATCATTTTATTTAATTAAGAAAAAGTAATCGTGTACCGTGAATTTACGAAAAATGTGACAATGAACTATCGCGTAGTGGGTGCTGTTGTAATAATGTGTAGAGGTGACGTAGAGGTAGCGTAGACGTGGCATAAAAATGGCATAAGAGCGTAACTCATGCGTTCATATATCGTAGCAGTCGCGTAGCAGTCGCGTAGCAATCTTTTCACTCCGGTACACAAAAGATCGTGTTAACAAGAGTATCATAATGTCATACGTCTTCAGTAAAAGGATCTGTTCACTATAGTAATTCGCACCGCGTCGCAATGTGACTAATTGACATCACTCGAGCTCAGTTTATGCTCATACAATGACGTAATCAAAGCTCACGTAGCAAACACTAACATTTATTTATATGGGGTTCTTAAGTGTAAATTTGTGCAAGCATTTATAATTATAAATTGAGGATCAATGACTACAACAAAAGGTTAATGGAATTGTTAACTAATATGCTTCCAATAGTAAAGTTGACTAATGTAAATTGTCATCAGCGCGAAATATTTGAACTTGTATTATCATAGTAATCGAACGAACATAGAATATATAAACTAGGAATGAAAGTAAATTTTAAAAGACGTTGAAAAGTTCGTATCTTTGTCTTTTCAATAATTCACAGATTTCACTTTATTACAAGAAAGACGGAATTACTCTAAGTGAACAAACCAAACGGAAACGTGTCAGACTTAAAGCGTTAGGGTAAATCTTAAGACTGCAGTTTGATTTAACTGTTTGAATTGAATAAGAAATTTTAACTTATTCATTCCGCCATTCGAAAGCAACTTTGAGTTTCTTTCTCACCAGTTTTATTTCATTAGGTTAAAAAAATGAAGTTAAGATGACGTTTTTATTAATATTATAAATGTGAAGGTTTAGATGGAAGGAAGGACGGTTTATCATTACGTATCTTTAGCTTAGATGTAGCAAATAGTCTAAAGCACATATAGGCTACTTAATAAGGTTTTTAAATCGAAAAGAGCTACCGACAACAGATAATGTTTTATTAATTATAAGGTAGTTAATGTAATAATTATATTATGATTAAGTTTTTCTTTGACAACGTTTAATTTCTGTCTTTACTTTATTTATATTGTGTAAATATGTAATTTTTTTTATGAATATAAAAGTTTATTTTCGTCAGGTAAATTATGAAATACAAGTACTTGTAAGCGCAATGTTAAGATAATGGTGACATTGTTTGTACATGGTGCCTCATTAGATGTTGTTTACATAAAAAACTTTTATGTACATAGGTACATTATTGGCTATGTAGTCTCGCAGTTAACGAAGTAAATAGTGAACAGTGAATGTATGTGAATTCTAGGTATCAGTTCTAACTATAAGTGTTGTTTTAATTACAGTTTAGTTACTTTGTGATACTAAAAATTTAATTCCTAACATTTAAAATGCATTTTAGTTTGCTTCAGAATCAAACATAGTACCTTATCGCGAAAGCTACTCTTCTAAGCTTCTAGCAAATTGCATAAAATAAGTAAAAATTTCAAATTCAAACGAATTTAAACTTTATGCAGTTATGAATAATGTTCGAAATGCGAATGATTGCAGTCAACATTTTGATTTCTACGAGTAAAGTTTGAAGTTAAAAAAAAAGTCTGCAGCTGCATTCAGCCTAATTAAGCCTCAATGAAAACTTAGTTTTTTAGGTCGTCATGAATTTTTTTGGGTAAAATTGTATTTTCCATTATTTTTATTTTGTAGCATATTAGAACATTAAAGAGATTTCATAGACGTATGCTTGTTATTTTCCGCGATGTTTACTTGTTTATTATGAAAGTCAGAGGTAAAATAAATTAATGTAAATTTAAACAAAGCTAAATGTATAAATTATTTTGAATCCGAGACAGAAATTATTTTTGCCTTCGTATTGAATTACTCTTGTAATCAAATATTCTTTAGTATTTTCGAAGCTTGAAAAAGGTTTCGCGTGTTGCCCGTGTAATTGTATCTGTCGAGCTATCTTAACTTCTTTAAGTCTACATTTTAAGATAAAAAAAAATAGGAATTCTAATTTTAACATTTGAACTTTTTTATTCATTCTTACTTGCCAATAATATTTAATCCATTAAATCAAATTAATAAAGGTAACTTGGATTCATATTCACATTTAAATGCAAGTCACTGGCCACCTATAACTTTTAACAAACAAATAAAAATATATGAAAAATAACAATTTAAATTTGGAATTAGCTTGCGACGCCGGTGCATAATTAAAAAAAAAACAAAAAAACTTATTAGCCTATGTTATTTCAGACAGTAATCTATTATATGACAAATTTCATCCGGATCCGTTCTGTAGTTTTAGACTTAAGTTGAGACAACCTTCCACTTATTTTTCAGTATTAGTAGATTTTTGTTAATTTACTAATATTTCTATTGCTATTTCAAGTTTAAGGGTTGTCTAGGATTTTTACAACAAAAGTTGTTTGGCGGGATTCGAACTCTCGACCATGCGATCGGAAATCCCTACCCTTAACTTAATGTCTACTGGCGCTTAATGCATGTTAACATTTGTATTTATCAGATAATATTAAAGTAATGACCTTATATGTATTTAGTCGGAGTGTATGTTGCGGTTAGGTTGTATGTATGCGGTTATAATTGTTGAAATTTGTATTAATATTAATGTAGGATATTAAGACCCATTCATATTTTGTAACGTGGCTGCGGTCCGGTCAGCGGTTACCCTGAACAATATTCATGATGAATTAGAATGGTTCATCGTGTTCGATTACATCTTTATCGTATCAACGTATTTAAAATAAATATCCTTTTAGTTTTTTGATATGTTAATATATAATTTAGTAACTAATATCATTACATAAGTGATATTTAATAGATCTTTGTTTTATGTGTTTTTAAATGTCAACAAACAAATGAAATATCGTAGACTTTTCTTTTAAAACAAATATGTGGCCAATTGTATTGCAGTGTTGTTTTGATTCGATTGAACGATATTGTTTGTTCGTTACGAAGGTGAACAAGTTAGTAAACAATATGACGCTAAAGTAATTTCTTGACTTCATAAGAAATGTAAGGGAATGAAAATGGAATATAGCAAAATGTACATCAATTTTTTTTATATTCTAGAAACGGATTTTTTTGGCGTTGTTTAGTTTACATAAAAAAAAAATATCAAACGTAATCTTGTAACGGCCAGACAAAAATGTTTCATTGAAAATTCGGCCACGAAGTTACAATCAGGCCCATGTTATGATAGACTGTTGATACACAATAGTCATAACATAAACAGAAACTATAAACAATCGTAAAATATTGAAACATTCAAAACAGAGTCATTACGTTGGTACACGTAAAAGCACTTAAATCACCAAATATGGCCGCCGACCGCTGATTCCTATCAAAAGATACCGTCGTCAGAGCTTCAAATAATATCTCTTGATCCGACAGAACACCTCGCGTTATATGAAATAACAAAACAGTTTCAACCTGTATTAAATTTTCGTAGCCCGGACGATTTAATACAACCTGCACAGTGGGATTACTCAATATTAGTTACAGACTAGTTAATTGTGTTGCGTCAAATATACTTAAATATTCATACAATGTAACAGTTAGTTATTCAAATTGTAACTAGATTGGGAAAACGTTATTAGAAGTAAAAGGAGGTCATATTTCAGAGTGCGTTCAGATATTACGGTTGACTGAGATTTATGGAAACGTAGTACATACTGTGCCGACCCTCCATAGGGAAAAGGGCACGTTGATGATGATTATGGTGAAGTACTAGGGGTCCGGAAAATATTTAGCCACCGAGACCAGTGCCAAGAATTGACAACAGAGACAAAGGTGACATGTTTTTTAAAATGTAACCAGTACACGAGCGAGGGGTGGCAAGGGGAGCGGGAGGGGCTAACAAAATTTAATTTGTATAAACCGAAAGTTTAAAGCCGCCAATCAAAAGCTTGATATAAATTTAGACTGTAATTGAAAAGACTCTTCCGAAACGGTATATTAAAATCATTTTGGGTTCTGAAGCTTTGGAGGCCATTCATTCCGGCCGACGGCTAATTACCCTGAGTGATTTGCCGTAGCCCGTTCAAAGCCGCAATACAAATATTAATGAGTATTTATTGAATATCTCGTATGAATATTTGTATTAAATAATATCATTTTACTAGTTATTTAAGTTAATTTTCAACCGTGTTGTCGAAAGTTCTGTTCTCTGCGGCATTTCTAAACTAGTACCACTTAGGGTCCTTCCAGATGTGGGCGTATCTCTTTCTCAAAGGCAACGCAGCAGCTCCTCTAGTATTGTGGATGTCCATGGGCGTCGACAACCTTTGTGTTCCCACCGCTCGTTTGCCCTCTTCTCTTATAAAAAAAGGAAGAAAAATAATAATGAATTTTCTTGGATTCATTCGAAATAACTCTTTAGAAAGCATCAGCCTCATAAAGGGAGGATACTTTAAGTGAATTTAAATTATAATTTAAAAAAAAAACTATACAAAAAAAACATTTTTACTATCTTATAAATTTTCTAAATAACTTTCGTAATTTATCTACTATCAAAATTTAAGTTACACACTTCAAATTCAAACTCATGAAATTTATTTACATTTTATGTTATCAGATCACTTGGTACACAAAACTTGGTGTACAAAAAACTTTAGACGAAGTTCTCTAAAGGAAATTAACTTGTTTGAAATTCTGGAGCGGTGTTATCGATAGCACGAGAATAATTTGTATTCGAAAAATATCAGAAATACAACGAAATATCCTTAGAGACGTCGAGTATCTCAAGCTTTATTTAATGTCACGTTTAATTTTTTTTATCAGAGGAGGGTGCAAAATTGTCCATCATCATCATCAGCCCCTGTCGGCCCACTCTTGGACATAGGCCTTAGCCAATGCCTTCCACAGTATGCGGTCCTCCGCTTCCGCATCGAACGACTTCCTGCCGTCACTAAGTCGTCGGTCCACCTGGAGGGAGGACGACCCACACTCCTGCGGTATCACAAACTTGGTCGGCGTCATTAAAATCTGATACCAACTTTAATAGGTAATTTAAAGTTCCTAATCCTACTTTCGATATTTCCAAGAATGTATGAACCTAGTTGGTTTTGAATAATCTAACTTAGAAAGCTTATAATGTTTATCAACTAGAATGAAGATTTCAGACAACTTTTACGAAATTCGAAAGTTCTGACCAATGAAAATGTCATAAGATCTTAGACTAGACTCGGCGCCGATTAGTCTCTTCACCCTCGGGCACCATCGCGTTTCCTTCTCTCGTCGTCGGCGTATGCGTCAACATGTGAAGGAGCAGTCTAAATGTACAAACGCATCCGTTCGCGGTGTTCCATCTTAAGAGCTACAGATATTTGAACGTCTCATACTTATTCAGTTGACGACCCGAGTACAATTGCCAATAGGATGCAATTTTTAATTATATTTGTGAGAAAAAACAGGTCAATGGTCAGAGCAGATCGACGACTAATTGCTTTTTACTGATATCCTGGTTTTTGTGCTGCTCAATATCTTAATTTGTGAGAAGAGGCGGAGTTGAGGAGACAATGCAATATTTAAAGTGGAACACCGCGAATGACTTCGATTGTACATTACGTACAGATAGCCACGGCTCAACGGCTTTTCAAAAGATACGTAGAAAGAGTGTAAATTTGAATTTAATGTTATCAGTTTGCAATTTGTTTCTATAAAATCAAAAGTTTTATTGAAGGAACATCGTGATGTATTTGCTTTTTACTATTAACACACATTACAAATTACCGTACAAACTTGTGCCATCTGCTCCTTTGGTAAGCGAAAAGTAATTAGGGCTTTTAATTAAATAAATACAAGCCACATGGAACGTGTTTGCACCGGGACGAAACCACGCGTGTCTGTTTCTCGCAATCTAAGAGAACACGTTGCTCAAACACGACGCCTCTCACAATATTTGTTCAACAGACGATATTATGCGTTTGTATCTATAGCTCGGTAACCAAAGTATTAACTTAACACATGGATTTGTTTATGTTGGAAAAGTATGTGTCAGTATTATCAAGGACACGGTCCGGACTTCATCGCTATTAAAAAGGAAGAGGTGTAAGGAATACCCATTAGCTTCAAGTGTGTAGATATTTGAATGTACAAGTATAAAGGAGCCAGTAAAATCTTTGTTTTTTTTTTCAGTGGGCAGATTAGACTTTAAATTATTTTCAAAAAGACATGTTTTTGATAAACAAGTGAATATAAAATTTGCCGA
>JAODUI010000006.1:4440911-4457146 GCA_027563995.1 Papilio gigon | reverse complement strand
ACTAGAGGAGCAGATGCCTGTCGGCCTTTGAGAAAGAGTAACGCTCGCTTCTTGAAGGACCCTAATTTGTACTGTTTTGGAAATACCGCCTAGGACAGACCGTACCACAACGCTTCTGCACGTGGCAGAAAATGATATGTATATGAAGATATTTAATTTATATAGTTATAAATAGAATTGATGTCGTGTGTATCGTGTGTTGCAATTAGGGAACAACTCAAAGCGTTGAAGGCTAAGCCCGCAGGAGCGCGCCACTCTACTCGTTTCAAATTACAAATTCAATTAGCCTCCTCTTGTGCGAGACCGTTACGAGTCGCATATGTTTACTAAATGTAATCACTCACTCCATTCAAACGTGTGTTTGTGACAATATTTGAACTATAATACTGTTGACGAAGTTACAAAGTAAAACTTTTTGTAAATGATATTTCATATCAGATATACAATTGAAGTTAAAACTGATATGATATATTGCTACACTCAGATTCATTAATGTATCACTAAGTAAGCCTTTAGCGATTTCTCATTATAAGCAACTTTAATTTTTTTACTTAAATTACTGGGCTGAATTCGTGTTACTCTGTATAAGTTTTAAAATGATTTTAGATTTTTGTATTATGTACCTTTACAGGCTGACCTCACCACCGTAAGGGACAATTAAGCTAGGAAGACAGAAAGAAAATATATCTTTATCCGATGTAAGTAAGTCAACCAACCCGCACTTGATAAACATGGTAGACTATTGCCTAGTCTTTTGGGTAAGCTCTGAGCCCCGCGGGAGTGTAGCTGATGATTTATTTATTGAGATTAGAAAGAAGTTTACAAATTGTATTACAAAATGTATCCCCTAGTAACACTGGTAACCTTTTTAGTCATAAATTACGTTACTTAGGCGCGACACATTCGGGTTCAGAGAACACTACGCATTCGAATATTTCATTTGATAAATGATGTCTACCTTTATCTTGACAGTTTTGCTTTTGCTTATATTTTATGAATATCGAGATTATGATAGAATGATATTGCTGGCCGGAGTCAAGGCGCGGTGAGACACGCCTCGCTAATGGAACACGGTGACCTCTGACAACATACTACTTACAACTAATTGTAGCTGCGACAATAACAAAACAAATAAAATTGATACTTTTATTGTTATAAAACTTATACAACAATATTAAGTAAAGCCCGTAACAAACAACTTCGTTCACATAACTTCTAGCCGCGCATTGTCTGCCCTCGGCGGTATTTCCAAACCAATAAGACTTAGGGTCCTTCAAGAAGCGAGCGTACTCTCTCAAACGCCGGCAGCGCATCTGTGGTTGCTCTGGTATTGCCGTAGTCCATGGGTGTCCTTCTCGTATAAAAAAATACACCTTCACTTTTTACTGTACACTCCGACTGTTTGTACTAAACACTAATATATTTTTAAATATAAATTTGAATTAATGCATTTATAAATAACTGTTGTTTTAAATTTAAATTCACATTGTTTTCCTTACTGCTAGCAATACATTTTTTTTATTTTTTATTTTGTCTATAGAACACGATTACGTCCATTGAAACAAGTAATTAACAGGATGTCCATTTTGTTTTCATTCAATTAGACAAATGTACATTAAAACTTGTCAAGACTAACCTAATGGTGTTAACTTTGCGTATTAAATACGAACAGGCTAAGTTTTCATGATGCCTCCGTTAAGTTACTTGCTTAACTTCAACAATAAAATCGCCTTCAACTATTTATCAAGTACTGTATTACAATTTATTATATAAAAACAATAAAGAACCTGACATTTTTTTTTTAATTTTTGACGATCTGTCTCCAAACGAACGACTCCCAAAGATTATATTTAATTTATATGAAAGCTTACAAGTGCCTTGGGAATGAAGCTTTTTGCGAACGAATTAATTAAAACATGAATTGCCCGCATCCCCCGGGCACACCTTGATGGACGGCGATCAACAATACGAGAATACTCTTTATTTATGAATTTTACTAATATTGTAAATGCATAAGTTTAGATGGATGGATTGATACTAATTATTATGTTTCTCGAAAACAGTTGGCAATTGGCATATATATGAATCATAATCTGAAAGAATACATAGGCTATTTTCACTACTACGGCACTTTTTAAATTTCCAAACAAGACAATGCAATTAACGAGAACCACTACAGAACGAAAACGACATCGACCACAATGAAAGAACGCACGACAACCAATGAACACCAACCTGGACATTGCCCAGGGACTATATGATGGGTGGTACAAAAATCTCATCTTCGTTAAGCAACCGCTCAGCACCATCTGTTGTCTCTCTCTCCTGATGCCTCCCCACTAACGGAGGTTGGCCGTCAGCTCAGCGAACTGCTGTGAACCATCTGTTGTAGACAAGTCGAAAGGGCACTAAGGCATTAACTAATTTTTATAATTGCGGTCGCAGTCGTAGGTGATAACTTGTCAAAAATAATTTACCAAAGATGCTGAAATAATATCTAGAAATGGTCTAGTCACCCCTAATGGGGTAAGCTCTGTGAGGACTTACAGTGAGCCAATGATGATATAATTATAAGGCTACAAAGGTAAAGGAAGAAAGAAGTAATGGATCGATTGTGTGAATGGCTAATAGAGTGTGGAAGAGTAAGTATAGAGTATTACCCTTATTAAGTCGAAGGTATTGCTAGCGAAAATAAATAGCAGTTAAATTAAATTTACGTCCAGCAGTGGAGTACACTAGGCTGATAATGATGATGATGATGAAATTAAATTTTACCTGTGACTGTGCTTCGGACATGATTTATTTGATTGCAAATTCCATTAATTAAGCTTGTCTTAGATTAGTTACGAGTGACGTTGCTCTTGTAATTAGGATTAACTTGATATTAATTACTTGTTGTATTGTCATTCAGTGAAATGGACGTAATTAAAATCAGAATTGAGTGGCAGACGACTAGGCTCATCTTATTTGAATTGTATTTAAATAATCAAATAAATAACTTAATGTTTTTAATTTTTAAATTACTGATACAGGACTTATGACTTACAAATGTGTATTATTTTAATGTTTTGTTGTTAATCACATAAAAATATACATAATGCCGACTTTATCTTCATAAACAAGTGCATACTCTAATTTCATGCTACTTAACTTCAACCGTCTTTGTTCAAGCAGTTATTATATGTTGTGCCAAGCCATAAAATAAAAAAAAGAAATCAATTAAGAAAAAGAAAACATTTTAATTGTCAGATCGTCTCTTGTCTTTTGCGCACCACGGTTTTACCATGTTCGCTCTTTAATGTATTTTTCGTTTTTATCATGTATATAACTTCAAATAGTTACGGGTAATCAGAAGCCATATGCGACATAGCTTTTGTTCATAGTCATTCAAAGTTTCACTGGATTCACACAATTATTAATTGACTTTTAACTGATTTTGGTGCAATTAGTAATATTTTATTAATAACGTTTTTTCTCGACATTCGATAGGCGTAAACTATTGTTTAACACGAGTTTAATTATTGATATGGTTACAAAGAACGGTTCTACCATAGTAACGTATAAAAAATACCGATATTTCATTTAAAATTTTCCAACTACGCGTTTTATAGTTTTCTCTCGATACATTGTTTCAGACAACAATTGTAGCTCCGTGCAGATTGTTCCGAGGCCTCCAATATGGACCAACAATTCAGTTTGTAAATTGAGTTTTCGGTGTTTGTATTGAAAATATATTTACGCTGCGGTTTTAGTGTGAACGTTGTTGGTTGATTAAAAAAAAAACGATTTTGAGCAAATGTATTTTAAAAACATTTTTTTTTTAATTTCCATTTATTTGCATCTACAGACTAGTTGTCTGTACTCTTCTTTTGCTCTGTTCGTTTAAAACTATTCATTTCTGGTTTCTTATTTTTTTATGTGTGTGCGATGGAAGCGCCAATATGAATAGTTGAACCTCTTTGAAAGTTAAAGAGTTATCATCATCAATCGGCCATTTCTCCACGGAAAGGGGAAAAAGTTATAAGCATGCAACATGCATACAGCGTCTATTAACTGCAACAGTATTCTGTTAATTCAATGCAACAAGTTTTATCCCCGGGAGAGTAGATCGTCAACTAGTCTCTTAATAATTAAAATTTGTTTGTCGTTTACGAGAATATCTGATAAGCAACAAAATGTAGCAACTATCGAATTATAAATTAAGTCAATTGTTTAACACTTTAGTAAATTTCTGTTAATTTAACTATCATGAACTAATTAATAATATTTATATTTTTAAACATTAGCTAATTTTTGTTAACTTAATATATCACTATACTAGTTATAAAACGGCTTAACTCACGTGTATATCAGTGAGCAACGAGCCGCGAACGCACTATAGTACCAATCCCACTCACCCTGAAGAAGAGCCCCCGATGGACTCGAAACTAGTCGGTACCGACACCGATTTACTCGTGAGTTAAGCCGTTTTATAAGTAGTATAGTGAAACGTCTCACGAAAGTTTTAATAGTTTAAATTAGTATTTCTTTTATTGCAACTAAGCTCTAGACTTGTGCTAGAAAACGGCTTCTAACAATAGTCGAATGGCGGGATTTATATTCAAGATCACGTGATCGGAAATCCGTATGCTTAACCACTTGACTATTCGCGCGGAATAACAATTGCCTATGTATGTCCATGCGTGTTATTTCAATAGTGTGATAACAAGACTATATTGTGTATTGTTAATTGGCTAGTGAACAGATCTTTTGCTGCCAAATCGAATTGTCAACGTCGACGCGAGCGCCGTGACACCGGTATGAAACCGGAACGATTGACGTGGGCTTTTCAATTTCCTACAACACAGCCAGGGAAATAGTCACTTCAACTTTTTTTTTGCAAACATTTTCTTTCCGTTAACTGGCTGGTAATGTCAAAAAAGATGATCTTGTAATTGAATTTCGACAAAAGATTTTTTATTTATTATTTTTCCGGCGCACTCGGAGTATAAGAGTTTAATGGACCCTTAGGGAAACCCTTCATGTATTAAGCGTAAGAAATCTAGACGAAGGTAGTTGAGAGTGGAATAAATGATTCTATGTAAAGCAATAACTGTTGCCCAGCGTAGCTTCTTGTTTTTTTCCTAAAGGACGTTTAGTTCTCCTTATGAACCTTAAATCGCAAACATAAAAAAAAACAAAAGACACGCTTATGACCAGTAACTTAGATTGAATTACTTCAGAGTTGCTTTTATACAATAGCAATTGTTTCTAAGAATTATTTTCTGGTCTCCCTCGAGATGACAACCATTATTCAACCAAATAGCTAGGCTTTGTTAAATTAATATTTGAAATAATCATAATAAAAATTCATTTCTATACTTTTTTTAATTTATCGTATTTGTTTTAGTTATAAATAATGGTGATTTAATACATTGTATTTAATTTACATTATCTTTGTTTCAGATGTTATATCACGTTGTACTAATAAGAAAGGACAAGGATTGGAAAATATTTTTCCTTCAATATGTAAGTATGTTGTATATAACAGTATTCCGTTTGATGGTTATTTCTTTAATTTATAATTACCTGATAAGTGTACAGAAAATTTTAATGACGTCACACATTACACACACATGCAAACAGCTAACATGTAACATCCGTTCAATATTGTAATTACATCCAGCCAGACTCAAACAAAAGCCTTTCATTATGCCTCCCTCTGCGCAAGTTGACCTGCACATTTTTAATACTTATAAAGCAATATTTAAAGCGTCAATAGCTCAATTGTTAAGTGCATGATTACCGATCTAGCCGTCGTGGACTCGAATCCTTCGACTATTATCTTGAACCGTATTCTAACACATTTACAAGTTTACCTCGAATAAAGTGAATATTAGTTAATACACAAAACAAATATTATTAAAAATTAAAGAAGGAAAGGACGTCTTAAAAACAAACATTTCTTATGGAAATACTTGTCAAGCCGAATTATACTGACCTAGAATCGATAGGGCGTCGTTTAATTACAAAGTTCCTTTAGCATGTTCCAGCACCGTCATCATATCAGTTCTATATCACAATAATATTGCATTGTCATGCCACCTATATGTGCGTGCAAAATATTAGCTAGATCAGAAACTGGGATGTGGTTAAAATTTAATTTGCAACATTTGATTACAGACACGGTAAACCAAATTAAAGGTTGTTGGTCGTGAGTGCATGCAAAGTTCATTCTTCGTGCTTTTGTCTTCTCAGTGCAGGTAAAATATACAAGAAGGCTTATACAACAGCGAGCATAGCATGAATTTTAACTTGTAAGCTGTACAAATGGAACTACAAAACTGTAATCAGCTTACTTTGAAAGTTCTTCAAACGTGAAAGCCTGTTCAAAGTAATTATTATGCAGGTTGTCTTCCTTTGTTTCATTTTTGATGTATAAAATGAAAAATCTTTACAATCTACAGCGAGATGTTAATATAATTTTTTATACAAGATATTTGCAAGGTCGTTCTAAAATGATTTACCTGTATTGCCAGAAAACTATTATATTAATAAAGATTCTAATTGTTAAAATGAATCATCCTTTATAATAGGTTTCCTCTTTTCTAAAATATTCATTATTTCATTTTTAGTGACGATGTTTAACTGGTGATGGTTCAGTCACGATTATTCATTAAGCAAGTAGCTGGCCGTAACGCGACAAAAAAGATTTAGTCACGTCACAAGAAGTAAATAATCAAATTCAACGTTTGTACGTAAAAGCTGTCTGTACCACGTCATTTCCATTTGTTTTCAAAATTAATTTAATCTGTAAAAACTAATACAGTAACAACCAAAGGTTCGTAGGATTCATTTAGTAATACAAAAGATGTCGTACATTGTTCATTCTAAAATACTGGACTCGAGAATGGAAACAAAAAAAAATTAAAACGTAGCTAATGGAATTGCACTCAGCGAATAGACAGCTAAAGGGAAAAATTTGCGCTCGAATTTATTTACTCGTATTCCTTTCAAAGCATAAAGCAACATCCCCTTTGATATAAACATTCAATCTCGCGTATTGTTTCAACAAGCGATGGCGCACACGTAAATAATCGTATGTACATAACGTAAATTTACAGAACAGAAATTTAAACTTAATTACAACTGACTGAACGTAATATTGACAATGTACAAGTATTTCGGCAGCGGAAGTCCACATTAATGTTATAAAGATTGTTTGTATGTTCTTACGTTGAATTTCGAGCTCCCAATTTCTGTCTATATGTTTAAATTTTACGTTATTTATATCAAACAAAACACAATCTTCAATATTACGTACCATACATCAAGATAATTTATAACTAGTCAAATAACTCGAAATGCGGCAATTCAACCGATATTTTTAATTTAAAAACATCAGCGTGTTAATATTAATTTACATTATTAATCAATTTAATTGTGTAAATATGAACTACATAAATGTATCTTGTAATTTGTTACCAAAATTGCAGTCGAGATTACAATGGGTTGTTGCAAGAGGCATCGACGCCGAGTAACTCGATATGATTCGAGAATGAAATTCGCTTGTTACGGCTCTATTCTGTTACTCAGAGCAGACAGCTCGGGATATACGATACCGATTTCGATTTAAATTAACGATGGTATTCCGATGCCAAAATAAATTTTACTCGAAGCTTCAAGCTATTTACATTTTAACTTTTCAATACTGGAAATCACATACTCAGTAAGAAAAATAAATATTTGCTACATAATGAAATACATAATTAATGCTTAAACAAAACTATCAATGGTATTAAAAGCGAGCGTATCTCTAGAGATTCCACACTAGTGTTACGGACGTCCTTAGACATCGGCGACCACCTCGGTGATCCCCCCGCTCAAACCTTCTCGTATAAAAACGGTATCAACTCAGCTTTGATCATAAGGAGAAAACCTTCGTGAATTCTAATTCAGTGAAACCGGAAAAAATTAACAATTAAATTAAATAAAAAAACTAGCCATTATCATACTTGCGTCTTATAACTTTAGAAATAGCGTTCTCTTCTTTTGTCTAGTATAACACTGGTGGTTAGGCAGTGATAACATGACCGCCCACTAGCTTTATGTTACGCGATAAACTCTGATTTGTAATTATTCAGACTCATTTTGGAGAAGATACCCGTTGTACACAAAATTAATGCCTTAATTTGTATAAGCATTACTCTATATCTCTTATATATCAATACATTAAAGTATTGATTACTATGGGGTAATGGTAGGCAGCAGAACATTTGAACATTTATTGCACTGCGGGTTTGGACCAAAAATTCATTTCAAAGTTTGCTCGTCCCCATCAATCAAAACTCAATCTAAATTGAACAACATTCCCCGTTTGTTCGGAGCCCTTTTTAAAATAAAAGAATTTATAGCACTGGAAATAACATAAATATTACGGTCCGTTGTCTCTTTAAGAATTTTATTTGGTTATTTTGCATTCACCAAACAAAGGTTTCAAAGTTGAATTACAGCATTTGTGTACTTTGGCAATGAATATTTCAATTGTTGTTTTGTTATTTAGATGTATTTTTTGAAAATAAAAGCTTAATTTACAAGTATTGGAGTAACTAAAATGAAATTGAAAATGAACATTGCTGTTTTTTTTATCCAATATAATATATCCAAACAGCATTAGCATAATTCTCAATCGTTCTATTTTTGAGTTGCATATAAATATGAAGTAAGGAAGTGTTGATGATCTTCAGTTGTTTCCAATGCAAAATACACGCACTAAATCTTACATAAGTCTTATTATTTGGTCTTAAAAAAAACTGAGATCGCAATATGTTTTAAAAAAAATACGTATCAAAATGACTAAAGTCGTCTATAAGGACGGGTAAAGCTTTTGTAATAATAGAGCAAAGCGCCATCTATGTAATACCTTTGACTACAAACTAAAAGCAACGAGCTTCGAATACGACGGTGCTGCCATCTAGTAGTGTACCATAAAAGTTTACATTGGAATTTTTTGTCAAAGATGTCTCTTTCAGTTTTACGCAATATTAATTCTATGGCGTTGTTTATCAATGATTTTGGCTAAATAGGCTAATTACACTGGATGTTTTATTACTCTCGTATATTTCAAAATGAGTCGTATTTACACATACAGTAAGACACATTTTACACTGAACTATTTTCGAATAACTTTTAAAATCTTGATGTAGTTTGCTTTATTTTTACTAATTGTATTAATTTACTGATTGTTTCAGATGTTGAAAATGTTTGATGTGATATTCTGTGTCGGCATATTCCCGAGTTAGCGCCCTGCCCCTAATGCCCCGGCTTTCGTCATGCCTCAATCCCCTTCACCTCGGCTGCGTCATTACAGGTCCCCGACAGTATCCTTGCATGCTTACAAATTTTATTTTCACGTAATATCACTGTTAACCGTATTATTTTTTTTTCCTTCGCTACTAGCTTTTTACGTAAACTTTGCATATTTTTTTTTCCAGACTACTATACAAAGCGAAAGTAGTCACGAGTTTTATGACAAAGTTGTATTCGCGCCATCTATCGGCAGTTGCTAGAGTTTCAACTTTCTGATCTAGAAAAAAATTAAAATTCGACGGACAGAAATAAAACTTGAAACTCTAGCAATTTGTCGCCTCATATTGAACTCATACAACTCATACAATAAACTCACTTAACATGTTTCACACACTCATTGTTTTGTAAATTTTCATTTGTACATACAAAAATGAGGTAAGTTACATCATTGCACTTACGTAGCAATTAGAACACGAACAGTCACTCAGTAGATTGTTATAACTTCATTTTTAATTCAAAATAAAAACAAAGGAAAGGTCTTATTAAAAGGTTTTTAGGCTCATATGCAATTGTTTAACTAAAAACTAGAATTTTTACGATTTCATTACAAAAAAAATCCCATCTATTCTTCTACAATCTCCAACAACATTTATTGTATTTTAAATGATATAAAAAAAATCACAAAAGGAACGAAAACCGATGTCAATTAGAAACAGAATATGCCTTAGTTAAAAAAAAAATGTCACGTATCTCACAAACTGATACGACGATTTCAGTGAACATATTATTTCTCTATGAACGAGCCTGTTTGATTTCCATTTCAACAAATTTATTGATTTACATACAACCAAATCATTTCTAGACATACGAAAGATTTGAAATCACTCATCTGCAAAGTGATATGCTTTATCCGGATGTCAACGTCACAGTACGAGACGATTTTATGAACGACCTTTTATGAATATACAATAACCTTATGAACTATGACAGTTCTATTTACCAGAATGAGATTAGACGTATTTGGAGCCTTTGATACAACTTACAACATAATTTATTATTATTGAATATTCGCTAAATGTACCTATAGAATGACATCGCGTCGAACCAGCCGTCTATTGGTAATATTATATAGATGAGAATGGGAGCGGTTATTACTTAATATCGAGCCACTAGTTCAGTTATCAGTTCGGTGATGCGAAAACAAGGGCGTGATATGCGGCTTTACGCTTTGAACACGAAACACATCGCAGCCGACCGCAGACTACAGACATGTATCCCCACACGTACTTTCGTAACAATAAAGCGTGAGTTGCTTCAGTCAACTGTTAACAAGACATTTAACTAGTGACGACTATCTACTGCATCGTCATGTCTTCTTCTCGATATTGTGTTGACATAACTTAATCTGCTTTTGTTTGTTATCCAGGACGATGACCGCAATATGTTTCGTATGCAACTTGCCGATTCTGTCCCACCAAGTGGGACTGGTGTGGGCCGGAGGAAACGGCTGGGACGAGCTGACGCGCTCCACGCTAGAGGAGTCCACTTTGAGGCAACGCCTCGGCAGCCGCAGGGACTCCGCCGCGCAAGTGTCCTGCCTGTCCCCGCCAGAATCAGACGTCGCCGATCAACCGCGAGGTACAGGTTTAACACATATACCAATGTTATTTCAAAATTAACAAACGTTCCAAATTTTATTAAAAAAAAAATGGTCTTCTAGGTGGACCCCGCCGTCGCCGGTCTTCACTGGCCCAGCTCACAGATATATTGCGCGAGTGGGGCGGCGGCGGCAGCCAGCCTCGTCGGCAGAGGGCACCTTTATCGAGACGCGAAACCCTCGCAGACTTAGCGCGCTCCCTGCCATGGGCCCGCCACGAGCCACCGCCTCGACGCCGGAGAGACTCCTCCGCGGACTCTGGCATAAAATCGATGGCCTCGAAACGCCGGGATTCCAAAGCTGCGCCCCAAGATTTTCGTGCAGATTTTCCGCCATCATGGGAACGCAAAGACTCTACAACTATCGTACCTTCGAGAGACCGTCGCTTTAAGAGACGTAGCTCCGGAGATGAAAAGGATCGCAGGGACTCAGTGGACGGACATCGCCACCACCGACGTGTCTCCGTCGCGGCGCCACCGCCACGTATCATAGCCACGCATAAAAAGCGACGAGCCTCCCCTCCCACACCCGCACCGCCATCCTTCGTGGACGCATCCTCGGACCCTGGACCATCATCACAGCCACCGTCCGTGACCATAGTGGCCGTTCACGAACCCAGTCGGTCGGACGGTGAATGCCAACCTATGACGATGCCAACCATCATTACGTCTGCTGTAACTCCATCGCCGACGTCGCCAACAACTCCCGCCGTCAGCGCCACGCAAACCACTCAAGCTTCACAGATTACGCCGTCTACGACGCAAGGGACTCAGGCGACACCTAGTGGAAAGTCGCCACCAAACATGGGAGGCAGAAGAGATTCGACAACTCAATGTGGACGAGCTCGTAGAGATTCTAGAGCGGCGGCCAGTCCAGAACGAAGACTGGGACGTTTGCAAAGGCAGGCAACCGCTTTCGATGACCCTAGCGGACCACGAGGTACGAAGCGTCGTGATTCAGGTCCTTCTTTGGGACCCGATGACGAAGGCCGCGCAAGGAGAGATTCTTTGAGCCCCGATTCGGCGGCGCGGCCGCGTCGTGAACGTAATCAGCTCAGCCCCGATAGAGCCGGGGGCGGTGAACTAAGTCCGTCTGCGGCCCGTCGTCGCAGCCGATTCCGGCGCCAGGCGTCGTGCGCTCGCATGGGCCGCGCGCGCAGCCCCGAGTCCAGCTCGTGCTCGAGCCGCGACCCCAGTCCGTGCGCTCGCCCTCCCGAAAGAACGATATTCCGAAGGCAATCGACTACGGAGGAAATATTAATAGCACGCGGCTTCCGCCGGCAATCAACCACCGAGGAAATGATTCGTTGCCGTAACTTCAGACGGCAAAGTTCTCAGAGTGACGACGCCTGCATGCGCGCGCGGGGCCGCCGCGACTCCTCCACACAGATACTGGACGGCACCATCGGCACCATGACCGTCGAGACCACGAGTACGTTCTTCGATTCCAGTACACAGACAGGTCGGTGTTTAACTATTTATTGTATTTACAATAGATGCTAAAGGTAGCGAACTATTCAATTACAAACGCGATATATCGCAGGTGTGATCTATGTATTTTGAAAGAACGAAAAAAAAAGATGAAAAAACATGACAAGGTTATGATTTCACATAAAGGAAGAAACATACTGTAGTACAGCAATAATTTTTTTTATTTTTTGTAAAAGATTAGTATATTTTTATTAATAGTTTAATATTTTTGTTAATATGCTAACATTTCTTGTAACCATTCCAGGTAAGCTTGAAAAAGCTTCTGTTAGGATATGGTTCACGACAATAGTCGAATGGTGGGATTCGAACCCGCGACCGCTAGATCCGTAGTCCGTACCCATAACCATTCTATTGGCGCTTCTACATTTCATTATTAGTTATTAGATAATGACATCCAAACACTCTAATATGTCCCATCATAAAATAAATTCAGCTTCCATGATTTACGGCTCACTATAGTAGAAAACAATTACGAAACCGCGGTGTAACAGACTGAGTAATGTTGTAAACATTAGCTACGCTAAACTTTGGTAGAGCCCGAGCTTTACAAAAGCATAGAGCCTACAAGCTAACAAAAGGCAAGCCACGTGCTTGCTCCCCACCTCTTTTGTGCAGCCAATCGATTCGCTCGTAGTTTCGGTGTCTCTTTCTACTGGTGCCTTGAACGCACTGTTTTATCGACGGAGATGTCAGAAGAAATTTTTGGGAGAAAGTGGCGCCCTCGGGGTGAGTTTGTTCCGTCGGCACTTGCAAACGGCAGCGCGACCGCGTGGAGCTCGTATCGAGATGAGATGAGCGAGCCCCGGCGCAGGCTCGACCGCCCGCGCCCTCATCTGTTGCCTTACGCTGCCATGTTTACTAAAACTAAACTGACGTGCCGTACACAACGAATAACCTATAAAAATTCACATTGACAGCGAAAGTTTTATTAAGATCAAAATATCGCGAAGCAATCGTCCCTCGTCCGCTACAACGAATCGTCAATACATGTTACCTCTACGAAGAAAGTCGCGCTTTTGTATATAATAATGTCTCGTAAATAGTATTTTTGATGTAATTATTCCACCTTTTGGCTAACTGGTGTCGTGAGGACGTGTTTGATCCGTGTTAAGGTGTGACATAAAATATTGTTTCAAAATAGCGAACTAGACATTACAAATAAAATAATCAAAGCACCAATTAATAACAATAATGTATGTTTTTAATAATTAATAGATTAGATAAAAGTACTATTTTAATAGTAAATGGACATGAAATGTGTATAAACAAGACCAGTGGGACACGATGGTAAGTGGAAGTGAAAGTGGATGAATGACGTACAATAGATTTAATATATATTGCTTTGCTTTGGTAGAATGAATATTAACAATTAATAGATATATCTGATGGGTTATTTAAGAAAATATTTAAATACCGTAGAGCAAAAATCATATTACATTATTCAATTGTTTTAATTTTTTAATAATATCCTTTTAGTAAAACCATATTCAGTTATTAAAACCCAGTCAACTGTCGTTCTTATTCAACCGTCAAACTGTACAGTTCTCAATTTTATACACACGTAAGTTTTAAACGTATAATTCGACTGTTCAGTTAAAACTGAAAGTGTTTAGGGTAACTAAACGAGCTATTTAATAACCGTTCTCTGAAATAAGTTGCTTTTTATTAATGCTAGTACGAATGGTGATAAAAATCTCTTATCATTTTATGTGTTTTTTATGATATGCAGATTACAGATCCCTAAAAAGAAACAATAAATGTAAGAAATAAAAATGAAATTCACGTTGTCGGGCCCGTGCCATTAATATTATATAGCCAAGAGATATTAAGTTCGCGCTATAAAAACGGTGAAAATACCTTTTTCCTACCAAATTTACTGCTGCCGTTACGACCATATTAATTATGCCCCATTTTTCTTCTAAGTATTTATATCCAATAAATAAATCACTCAGTTTTACATTTTCACAAACAAAATCTCATAACATTAACAAACCTTTCTAGGAATATAGTTCATACTTCAGGAATGGTTAGAAGAAATATTAGTAAACTAGCTGACCTCGCGAACTCTGTTTCGCCTTAAAGGAGATAAATAAACAGATTTTTGAATTTATTAGGAAAAACAAGAAAAAAACTTTTCCTCCTCGGAAAAAAACGCTTATATGGGAAATGAAAAAGGGCTATTTTTAAGGCTTTCACGAGAGTTTTACTATTTTTTCTCACCTTTGAAACCACTCCTAGACGTCCACGAATATTCCGAGACCAAGATAAGATAAATCCGTTCAGCCTTTCTCGAGTTTTAGCGAGACTAACGTACAGCAATTCATTTTTATTTATATAGATTAACAGAAATCTACTAAGATTTTATACAAAAAAAAATCTTACAAGACTTATTGACTGGCAGAAAATTGTAAGCCAATAAACTGATCAAGCCCGCGAGAGAATCCTGGATCCTGGAGCTCGGACGAGAACCGATCTTCGTGTCGATCTTTAAGAGAGGCCTAAACCCAGCCTCATGGGATATTTGGCTGATAATGATGAGGATATTATTGTAAATTCAACCAATCATTCACAATTTTACGAACTTTGTCGTACGGGAAAAACGTTTTTCTTTTCAACAAAATATTATCAGTTCACAATTTAACGATAAAATTTCGAAAATTCTTAAATTGTAGAAAAAATTTACAAAAGAATCCTTCTGATCTATATCAGAAAAGCAACAAACATTGAATTGGAAGGTTTAAAAAAAAATAATAAACATAATTTTAACAATTTTAACTTAACGGTCAAAAGACAAAAAAGTGTTTGACCAAAAATTTTCATTTTAGAACTTGGCTGGCTTTCAGCCAAGCAACGGTAACATTGCCTTTGGCGTTCATCCAAATTAAAAAATGCGTTCGCTTTCCCCAGCAGTTAGTCGACTTGGCTCCGACATACACCACGTGGTGTATTCTATTGAATGCAATATACTTAACTTATAAAACAATGCAAATAAGTATAAACAAGTGATAAGAATCCAGTACTGATTCTTCACAAACGTGAAAAGGGTAAAGACGAATCAATTGCCAAGTATCTCTCAAGAATTCGCTTTATTGAACACGTTAGACGAATCAACTAACTATGCATTTCCACTACTAAAGCACGAGTACCAAACATTGCCATCTCTTTCATTTCTAAGAAAAAGAAAAGGATGATAATAAATTTTGTATCAACGTAGTATTAAGTTAAATGTGCGTAGAGTTTTTTATCGCATATCTTAGCAGCGTCTCCCCACTGCTAGGCATCTCTATCCCAATGCCTTCCTGTTTGGCAAAATTATCTTAACATGTAGTGTTATGGATGGGAGACATAGATTTCTTCTTAATATATTTACGAGGTTCATTCAAAAGACTTATCAGCATCGCGCCTACGTCGCGAAGGTGTCGCCAGATCGATTACACCATCCATCATACTTCCATACTGATCGTTTTTGTTGCTATGAAATGTTCATTGAATGTCCTTGTGTGCGTAAAGAAAATCTTTTGTCATCATCTATTTAGAAATGGGTCAAGGTTGAAGTATATATCATACTAATATTATAAACGTGAAAGTTTAGATGGATCGATGTATCTTAGCTCATAACTTGAAAGCGAATCTGTATGAAATTTGGCATAGACATAGAAAACTGTCGGACCAGCGACGCTAGTTGGGGTATTTTGTTGGTATGGAGGCCACGGTTAGGGACCAGGAGATGTGTTCTCGTAATACTTTAGTTTGTTTTTTTTTTGGTAAAATTTAGGCAGATTTTTGTTTTTTTACTAACT
>JAODUI010000006.1:4422034-4433985 GCA_027563995.1 Papilio gigon | reverse complement strand
CTTAATGATATCTACGAAAGAGAAAAATATAATGATTACCTGAAATGGACGTTTACTATGCAAACAGTGACCCATACACTGTCCTCGGCGGTATTTCCAAACTAGTACGACTGAGTGTCGATCAAGAAAAGAGCGTATCTCTTTCTCAAAGGCAACGCAACTGCTCCTCTAGTGCTGCGGGTGACCATAGGTATCGAAGAACACGTCGATGATCACACCGCTCATTTGCCCCTTACTTTTATTACAAAAAAAGTTATCTTCTTTTGAAATGCCGTCTTTAAAAGGATTTGTGCTATCGTCAAACAGTCCTTTACGTCTTTGAGATTTCTTCAAAATAGTTTTCAGTTCTTTCAGTTCTAGTGTTTATTAGGTAATATTAAATTTCCAATGCTCTCGAAACCTTTTTGAGACATGTTTAATAATTTTAATACTATCTCGCTTGTTGAACAACAAAAGGTTATATGTCTAGTACAACATATGACAATAAAACATTAACTTACCTAATTTAATCATTACTTCTAAACAAGGGTTGACACTTATGATAGTATATACAATTTTCTTTACCATTTTGAAAGATAAAAGTTACAGCAACTTATATGACACATTACATTTATACAGTTGAGTCAAATTACATTATATATTTACAACTTTTTTTGAACGTAAGTAGATTCTTGTTAATTCAATAAAAATTTTATTGTTACCATGCTAGGTAAGCTTGAAAATGTTTGTGTTAGGATATGGTTCACGACAATAGTCGAATGGGATTCGAACCCTCGACCGTTAGATCGGTAGTCCGTTAGGCTATTGGCGCTTCGATTCAAACTTATATTTTATATATAACTTTTTCGTATCGAGTCCATACATATATCATCTTACACATCGTACTCTCCAACATTTACTAAGAATTTCAACGTTTTAATTATCCTATATATATTGTAGAGTATAAAAGCAATTAAATTACATTTTTGTACAGATGTTTAATGATGTAAACTCTAAGTGTCAATGTATTAAAATTCTGTTGGTAGAAAGAAAGTGTAATTAAAAATTTACTTATAACAAAATAATGGTGAAGAAGAGACCAAAGGGCAAGGAATGAAAATAAAAATAAGTGACTAGTGAGGTCGACGACTAAAAAAAATATCTAAAAGTTGTACATTTTTAAAAACAAATAAATGAAGTATGTTATAAATCTATGTACAAGTTGTGTAGCTGTAGATCGCAAAGCCACAAAACATTTACAATCGAATCCCGCAGAAACCGTTCGTCCGCAAATCGATTCGGCAACCGCTGACATCGCCCTACGGATTCTTACTTGAATTTTATTTAAACATACATTTTAAAAGTGTACACAGATTAATGTACATCAAGTCAAAGAAAAAAGCCTTTTTTAAAAACAAATATTTTCACATTAAAATACTTGTTAAGACGAATTAAACGAGTAACTCGATGGGGTCACGTCGTTTAATTACAAACTTCCTACGGTTATCTTCCTCATCAGATTTACTTTATGTCATAATATGATATTATCTTGAGATTTATACATGCGTCCAAAATTTTAGCCTATTCGGTAAATGTACAATCGGAAACTTTCGCAGTGTTCCACTTCTAAAAAAAATAGTTTGTCCGCAAACTGCCCTTTTGACGAATGAGGAGCATAACATCGGGTTAACAGTAAACAGTAATTAATCGTCAACCTGCTCTAACCACTGACCAATTTTTTTCATACAAACATATTTAAACACTACATCCTAAAGGATTTTGTTCCTGCGTCTTCGACTAAATACGTATGAAAATTTTCAAGCGACTGTAGCTTTTAGGTGGAACGCCGCGAAAGGACGCGATAGTACCTTTGCTAACTACTAAGAACTTAGTTACATTCGCGTAAAGAATAACAACATTCTTGTAGACCCGAACTCAAGACTCCTTATACTGTTCATTCTATCATCCCAAAGTATATAGATCTCTTGATATTAAGGAATTATTTTTACGTTGTCTTACTGAGGCAACTCGAGTGTACCTTCGACCGGTCTTTGCCTTTATTACTATAGTTTTCCAATAAAAGGATTACGTCGATGATATGGAACCAAAGAGAATATACAAGTTGTATCTTACTGGACTAAATCGAAGAAGATACAGTTCCCTAAGAAGTCTTATATATTTTTCTATCAACAATAATTGATATGATGATGCTAAATTTCGTATGCCAATTGTAAAGTAAATAATTTGCTTTATGTCTGCAGACATGAAAGTCAATTGTACATCACTAGCTCGAGCCTCTCGGCGATGACGAGCTTATGTAATTGGTGATACCACATTACCCTCGAGCTGGTGATAGCGACGGTGACATCACTAAGATGTCAAATGGTGTAGTCAAAGTGACTTAGCATCTAGCACTCGGGCGATACGAGAATTAAAAAAAAATGAATGCCGTAAAAATAGATATGAAAATCTGTAAGGAAAATACTAAACAGGAAGCGTATGTTTCTTCTCACGCGCGGTACAATATTGACATTCATAGAGGCTAATATCCGGTGCGAAGGTTTTGTGTCCGAATTGAATTTGTTCGCGTAACGCAGCGATTACCTGAGCTACATACCAATGGAAGGGTTTACAAGGGTATTTCGAATGATCCTTATTTCTATGTTATCTCGTCCTTAATATAATGTTCATTTACTTCCTTCATTGAAATCGTACAGATTATTCGTACCACTCTCTTGAAGGCCGGTACGCATCTGTGGTTCTTCTAGTATTGCAGATGTTCATGGGCGTTGGTGATCACCCTTGTGATCCCGCCGCTCGTTTGCTCCCTTCTCTTATTAAAATATGTAATTAATCATTACTGTGCCTTGACACGATGCGTTTCTAATTAATCTTACTACGATTAACATGAGTAAGACCTGAAAATTAGACCAGGTTTGTTTTATAAACGAAAACTCTTATCTGCAACACTCATTACTGCACTCAGAATCGATTACTTAGGCTATTCCTTAGTGTAAATTTATCTTACTAAGTATATTAGGACCTTGGTCTTAGTGATCTCTTAATAAGAAATAAATAAATAAATCAGAATAAGTGATATAAGTACGTGCTCTTTGACATTGAGAATTTAATTAAGAGAGAATCACAAAGAAGCCCAATAGTAGAACGATATTGTACTTGTGATATAAAGTAATCAATTACGTCTTTGAACGTCTATTTCATGTGAAACAAACACATTGATAACATTACAAATGAACCATAAAATTAACCTGCGTAGTGTCATATTTTAAAATTGAAATTATTGACCCACAAGTCTCTTCTACCTGTCATCAAAACTTTCAAGTACTCTCCGAAGATATCATAAACTTCAGCCATGTTTAATCTGAGATCACGTCAGCGTCTTTACAACATCTTCATTAACGACATTTTATCTTCTTTAAAGTGACGAACAGCTTGTTCTATTAAATATACAAATTTAGTAAATAATTTAATGAATTATGTTACCAAAATATTAACAAGAGAAACCAGAATGTTTAAGGTAAGCTTGCTCTGTAAAATCTTAGAGTAAAATTTGTTTACAAGCATCGTGTATGTAAATCTCCGCCAAGGTGCTTGTATGCCAAGACACGTTAAGAAAATAAATTCCTGTAACCGCAGTCGGGTTCAAAAGACTATATTAAATTCTGTCCTTGAGCAAGCAAAGGAGTTTAATTCTTCGAGCGCTTTGCACGAACTCAAATTTATTCAATTGAATTCCTTTTAAAATACATAAGAAAAACAAACGACTTACGACTTGTACATACAAATTTATTGTACAAAATAAATTCTTTTTCTGAGTACCTATAATTAACAGGTAAAAATAACAAAAGAAGAACGTCGTGGATACTCCAGATATAGTTTCATATCGAAGAACTTTTGGAAACAATAATGAATAGATCCCTAGGGCTCGGAACTTTAATAGAAATATTATTCTAATAACTTCCATGTAAATTGAAAACAATTGTTAACAAGTTGTTTGAGTAGATTTCACAGCAAGAAGTAGTCTCCAGTTAAGGAACTATCTTATAACTACGGAGTCAAGTGTATTTATAATATTGTATGTTGACAGAAACGCGCTCGTCGATTCAAGAATCAAATCCTGTGCGACTTGCACTTCGCGGACGTCGCGCTCATGGAGTGCAGCGACTTTATGCAACAACTGCGCAGCTTCAAACCGCAGTCGCTGGGCTGCGCCGTCGCCCGGCGCAAGTCCTCAACCACGCTCATATTCCCGCTGCCGCCTCAAGCTTGCTCAGGTACAACAGTAGTAGCTACATCCAACACTGGTACGCGAATGGCCAGCTAAACTACCATGATCACACAGAAGATAGACGTGAAATGTAAAAATTTCTCTAGCTTGCTAGAGCTCAATTCCTCATTCTATGTTTTATAATAGGTGATGAGAAGTTGAGGTCGAGTTGAGAGGAAGAAAATGTATAGAAAAGAGACATGTTCTCTGTTTATCTTCTCCTTAATCCTTTCAAGGTAACTAGCGCATCGGCCTAGTTAAAAAGAAAGTAAGAGAAAAAACTAAGAAGCTTTAAAACGTAGATATTTTTTTTGTAAGAATCCGGAACGTTTTTATAACCTTCTATAAACATTTTAAAAACATCATTAGTAAGCGTTATAAAAGTATATTGAAATGTTTTCCTTGAATATTAAATCCCCCTCGTAGAGTACTAATAAATCCCCGATAATGCCCTTAAAATATCTCCAACCGAAGCGCTCACCCAATTTTCCGGTTAATTAAGATGATTAAACACATCAAGAAATCGCTGGCCCTGGAAACTTTTGCTGGAGTCGAAGATTCGAATAATAATTATTATATATACCTTTGATTTCAAAGACTTTGCCTTGAGCGATGAACTTCGTATAACGTATAATGATGTATGAATTATATTTTTGCTTAAATAGAAACTCACAATTACCCTATTAGGTAAAACGATGAACAGAAGATTGTACACATTCTAAGTAGAATTTTTCTAATAAAAAAGAAATTCTAATCTATGCCCTTAGTGCAACCAGTACTAACACAACTAGGTCAGGTTTGTCAGAGTCTGCCGTCCCCTAACAGGACAGTCAATAAACTTCAACCCGAAATAGAGAAATCGTGTTTCAATAAGTCACGATACACCTTGTATTATGACGCTGTACAGTGTTCGGGAATTGAGGTAAATTATCGATAAGAGAATTTGTTAAGACGGGTTATATGTAACTTTACTGGACTATAGGAGTTAACACGGTCTGTGCTTTACAGCATTCTTTGTACAAACGTGTACTGACAATACAAGTCAGCATTACTGTTATCCTATGATTGGTTAATGTTTACCATAGACTATATTAGCAAAATCACTTTAAAGCACAGATAAATAAAATAAAAAATTGTAACTAAAAACTTGTTTAATGTCATGGCCAGCTTCAATCTGAATCGATTTTGGGAAAAGATTTTTAGTTTTTACTCTATGTATCGCAAATTAATTATAACTGAACTAAATCAGTTAGTTTCATATTATTTGTAATTTTTAATTTCCAATCCGTAATCACGTAGTCCCAGTCATATTTATTTAATATTTTTTCCAATCGATTTGACAACTTACCTGCCGTGATGGCATCCGTAAAATGGAATGCAAGAAAACTCAATTTCCCCGTTGTTTCCTGAGCGGAGGCGAACCACAGAAGGTACGAAACTTTTCCTAAACGCCCGCGTCAACCTCATCCTCCGCGGACCTCCCCCACCAACCTCCCAGCATACAACCTCACAAACCCTTATAGAATATTTAAGCCTTATTATTCTTGTGAGCAATCCCCTGTCAATTTTGTTTTGTCAACGTTGTTATTCACTTAGGGCATATGAATACTTTCACAAGGCCGTAGCTTCTTTCTTTTCTTGTTTAATATTTAATTTTTCTTACTTTTTGACACTGGCCGATTGAGAAGGGACGACTGCCGGGAATCATGTTACAAAAGTGAACTTCGGTGTTTTAAATAAAAAGGATATCACGCTAAAAGATATTACAAACAGGCAGGTAATTTACTCAAGTACTTAAACAGATCTACGAAGATTGTTTCGAGCTATGCGAATTACATACTATGTACATTGTATGCTGTACATAACGTTTAATTACTTCAAAACATCATCCAATAATCTCTACATTAACTCTATTTGGTTCTCTGCCAAGTCCCAAGTTCACATAATCATTACTTAAAGTCACATAAGAGTTATTACTCCGTAATCGTATAACGTAAGGTGCGCATCATACGTTACGTTAGTAAGTTATGAGACGCGACAACCTCAAATTGCGTTTGTTCCTCTGAACGGATAATATATCTGAAAACTCGCAGCGCCCTCTGTCACGTTCCCGACCGAGTTGGAACTTTATGTTACATTACTTGTATACGTTTATAATCCACCGTTTGAGCAGACCGCGCCAATAAGTTACAACATACATAGGTAACTGATTGAAAATCTTTTCAAAATAGAGATGATACTAATGTTGTTAAATTGCTTACATGATGAATTCACCATTCTCAATATATTCGTATTCCTTTTCAATTACGTAATTCAATACTTATTAAGTTACTTAATGATCTATTACTAATATGATAAAAGCACTCCCATCTATACGTGTTTTAATACATTTTCTGAAATATAATATCATCATCATCATCATCCCCTGTCTGCCTACTGCTGGACATAGTCCTTTTCCAATCCCTCCCACAGTATGCGGTCCTCCGCCTTCCGCATCCAACTTCTACCGTCCGCACATGGATTTAATATTTAACGTGTATAGGATACATTTGAAAGCATATAAAATCTTACTCTGTGTACATTGTAAAAAAAGAAAACTAAAAACAGATAATCCATTTCAATTTTCAACATTGGTTAATACTTTGTATATCGTGTCTGTCAATACTGTATCCACAAAAGGATATTTTATTTCAATGTAAAACGAACGGGCCCGGCAGCGGGGCGATATCAAATTAAAATCCGCAAAAGCTTCGAAAGCTTTGCATTCGCCGGAAGCCAAAACACACAGGGAAATATTAATTAAGCTTTCACGTGAAATGATAAAGCACGCAGCTCATAAAAAAAACTGACGTAACGTAGGGGACGTCGTATGACGTGGAAATTCATTTGTTTCCAAGTTTAGTCATGAAAGAAACAAATGAAAGGATTTCGACTCCGCCTTTTGTTCATTAAAATATTGCTTCAATTGTTTTATACATTGTTTGCAAACATTGCTAATTACTATGTTTAAAATAAATAGGTTTAAATAATGAACGAATTTTTATTATTTATATATAACAATGAGATATACTTAACAGTCAGATACAGAAACAATGATGATAGCATACCAATATGAAATGACATCTAGGGTAATCATCCTAAGGTCGATGTATGTGCTAATAAAAATTGGCACATACATAGATCAACAAAACCTTTTCACTGATAATACTCTACCGTACCAATACAAACGAAAACCCTATTACATGATGCTGAAATTATTATATCCTTTGTGTGTTTTAATAGACCGTTGTGTGGGTCAGTGACGATTTTTTATAAAAAATATATGAAACTAAAGTAGCCAACGAATAAGTTGTTTTTTTTATGTCGCTGTCATATCAAGCCGTATATTTAATACTAAACTTTAACAATCCTTTGATTTTTACATTAAGGAAGAAAGAAGTATTAAGAAGAAAACAGAAGAGAGAAGAGAAGTGGAGATGTTCGGTTCACTCTAAGTATGAACGCCAAGCGTATTGTACAAAGTTTGGTGTTCTACCTTACAGTGAATTGCGCTTCTCCTATCACCAAAGATGAAATAAACCAAGAAGATTTAATTACAAGTTTATTTTGTATAATATTGAAATATCAAGGAAATACAGATTTAAACAAATTGGTATATTATTCTCGTCTTTAAATATAAAAAAATACACAAGCATCTATGAAAAAACGTGTGACAACATCTGTCTACAGTCCACTGCTGGTCATAGGCCTTCCACAAAGTCTTCATTGAAAGAAGGTTTTGGGTAAGGCCTATGTCTTGCACATTCAACCAGCGCCTTCCTGCAAAGTCATCGCTCCATCTGGAATAAATAAATTACTTAACTAGCGCTTTTAACAATTCAGTTTTTTTTGTCATGCTAACTTTTGTTAGGAGGAAGAAAAGTTCTTTTAAATAAAATAAAAATAGAGTAAATTGAGAACATAAGAAAATACGGAATATTTGAAATCAATAATCATAGTTAAGACCGGACGATGTCTGTTGGGTCCGCTATACCAATAAGAATAACACTATATGTTAATTAAAAAACAAACAGGTCGTATGACATTTACCAAAATCAGTTGCGATTACAAGAGTTCGTCTTCGAATTACCCTACACATTAAGAAACGCGAAAAAAATTCTCCCCTTAGTCGGGTTTAAAGTGTATTTAATCTAAAAAAAAAAGTCGTAGTTTATTTAACATAATGTTTCACTTCGTAGCATTTTACTAACATGAATTATTCAATAAGAATTTTCATATAGAATACAGTTGCATCTGCAAATATGGTACTTTCAGCACGACTGGCGAACGTCCGCGACCATATTCAACATTTTATATGGACTTACGTAACTGTAAAGCAACTCTATCAAAATCTAATTTAGTTTTTCGTATTTTAATTTTTTTTTATTGCTAATCACAAGCTAAGTTCTTGAGCCATTTGAATTGTATAGAAGACTGAAGTTTCTTCACTTTATAACAATGTTCCTAGACTACACTTTAAAGTATTTTTCTTTATAATAGACATTGTTCTAATGTCAAGGTATTTTCCAGACGAGTTCTGCGAGGAGTACCCGCACAGTCTCATCCCGACGCCGGGCTACTGGATCGAATGCTCGCGACAGAAGATCGCCACCGACACCATCTGGGACGAGTCGGAGTCGGAACATGACAGCCCCGACCAGAACAATGAAACGGGTAAGTAGCAACCGAAATGTATGATCGTTGGAAGTTTCTATTGCCTAAGGTCAATGCGATCCCAGCATTTGTTGGAATGCCAAAAACAAAAGATGATCAAATTCTAAATGATTCAATTTAATAGAACAACTTTACTGAAAGTAAAAAAAATACATATTTGAGGGTAACTTATTTTGCATACTCGAAACACCCAACTAAAGTTCATCACAATATGTCTAGTAGTTTTGTTAAACATTGTATTTCAATATTGAATATTGTTTGAAAACCTTATAACAATGATAAATAAATCAAAATTGTAATGATAAAATAATTTCCACTTTAAGTAAACAGGTCTGTGGGACAAAAGTTTGGTAAGCCTATTAAATTGATAACGTCTCAGATCGACTGAGACAAAGAGACAGTTCTCGTATTGTTTAAATGGGTCCAAATTGTTTTTGCCTACAAACGCACTTTGAAACAGGACAAAGTATTTAACTGAAAATTACTAACTCAAAATTTGTTGAGCAATTGCTCCGGGCTTTTAAACGTTTTATTCTTTTTTATGATAAATAAGTCCCTAAATGATAATAATTTTTATTTGATAAAACTTGCTAAAGATCAATTTAGATTACTCTTCTTCCTTAATTCTATTCATTGCTTTTCTTTGGAAAGTCGGCAAAGTAGACATACGCACAGTGCGTACCCTACCCCAATATAATTCCACCCCCCATATATGGGGTAGAATTAGGCAATGTCATAATACTCAGAATACCCGTTCTAGCAAAAAGAATTAAGTCCCTTATTTGTGTTATTTATTCTTACGACGTAAGTTCGGAACTCGATCTAGAAATTCTTTCACAGTATATCTTGTTATACAAATCAGGCTGATCCGAGGAAGAAGTTTAACGGACTTTGAGGACACTCTACTACAAATATTATGTTCGCCAGACATCATGGAGTCCGGTCACGTATTTAATCTATACCAAATACTGACGTACTTAAGAATTTTCACGTCCCCAGAGTACTGGTTATTGATTTCTGTTTTTGACTATAAAATTCTTGAGTATATATGATCAAAATCATATACTTTTTTTTAATGTTCAATTCATCACCATCATATGAGCCACGCGTCGCCCGCAGCTGGACGTAGGCCATCCTCTAAGATCGCCACGACGATCAGTCCTCCGCCGGCCTCGTCCAGGATACTCCCGCAAACTCGACCAGATTGGACCGGACCATCTTGCGGGAAACCTACCCACGCTGCTTCGACCTATCCATCGCCGCTTCTAAGACTTTGTAGTCTCATCCACAAACTTTGAATTAATTTTAATGTAATCATTTTACCACCGAAAAGTTGAGTTGAGATATTAAAAAAACAAAACAAAATCAAAAAAAGAAAACACCCATTACTATTTAGTAGTCTAATTGTAATCAAAGTATTTTGGTCTAAATAAAAAAAAATTACGCCACCACAACAAATGTTATTAGATAAAATGTTTACTTATGTCGTTACCAACGCTGGCGCTCTCGAGAAAAACAATTCCCGGACTGGACATTTATTATTTAGCTAAACTAAGACTAGTTATGTATCATCGCGGGACACACGAGACATTTTTCTACCGAGTACCTTTACGTATTATTCATACGAAAGGTAGAAGTCGACTTGACCTTAAATTCATCTCATTTCTCATGTACATATTCCAGTTGTGTGTAAACGATGCGCGGTGAAGGGTCATCACGAGATGTAGAACTTTATTTTATTGTTATTTCTTAGAAAATACATATAAAAAACTATATCTATATTGATGATTATTATTCAAAATATCGTGAAAATATATTATAGAAATATAAACTAGACTAGTTTCGATTCTATCAAGGCTGTTTGTTGAACTACAAAAATTGTTCAAAATAACCAATTCGACCAACGAAATAAAACAAACAATATCTACCGAACGACAACAACGACAATTTAAGAACGCAAGAACACCCACCAAAAACACCAAAGGTATCTGCGGCCAGCGAGGAGTGTATATATGACGCACATTTTTATAATCATCGCGCTTGAAGTAAATTATGTCTCACCACAGCGACTTATGTTGGGGCGCGGTAGAAACGCTCAACACTGTTTTTCAGGGTCAGTGGGATGGTATTATCTCGCAGTCCGTCTTTCACCGATTGTCCCAGCACTAGTCGGTGCCGACACCGCATAAATATGCGTAAGCCGTTTTATATAGTCTACATAAATAATGTTTTGAATTAAGAAATCTTGATATTTATCAATATTCTACTATCACACATCAATCTAGTTATCTATAATTCCTAGTGAATATCCATTAGAGGGCGCCCTTAGTGACCACTACACTGAGTGTGTGTTATGGATAGCAAACAGATAATTGTTAAAAAAAAATGTAACGGAAATAATATTTTTATTTTACTAGAGAATGTAGTCTGCATGTGATACATTATCTCGGTCATTCATAGATACGTACAGTTATAGGTCACTAATTGCGAACGCTCATCACGCTGTCAATTACAATGATTGTACACTCAGATGCGGCGCCTACGACATCGTAATCACATTTTGTATAAGCACTCCATGATAAAATTCCAATAGAGTTAATTGTTTATTTCAATTGTGCAAAGAGGTCACAGTTCAGGCCTACGTCCCAATGGGCGGACAAGGCTGATGATGATGATGAAAAAGGTCAATAGGTTTTTAATTTATTGATAAAAAGTGTAAGTAATATATTGTTCAAGGAGTTTTAATATGTTTTTAGGTAAAAGCCGTAAAAGAAAAAAAAATCAAATGACTGCAAAAAGAACACATTGCTGTTGTCATTGTATTTTCTACGTCATTCGTATTCATATTTTTACAGTATAACTTCTGTTCAAAGATACATATAGGTATTTATCGTGTAACTAACTAACTAGAGTGGCGCAGCGACCCGAAGCGTGTCTTGGCCTCCGACAACAAACGTCTCCAACCAACTCG
>JAODUI010000006.1:4407926-4421934 GCA_027563995.1 Papilio gigon | reverse complement strand
CGACCCAGTCTTGGACTTGCAGCTCTCTCAGGTCCTTCTGCACCTCGTCTACCCACCGATACCTGGGGCGGCCGACCGGGCGCCCCAGGTATCGCTGGGTATCATTTATCGTGTAAGAAAATGTTAAATATAAAACACGTATATTTCCAAGTCAACGTATTTCCAACTCTAACGTTTGAAAAGGTGTTTGTTGAACTTGAATTTTTCAGCTCTCTAAAGTGTAAACTGCCGTAGGCTGTGAGCATAAATTTTGCTAATTTAGACTTGTACAGTCAAGATAAACTTCTTAGACGTTTTGCTTTTGCAGAATTCTAAAGTTCGTGAGAAATTTGCTAGTGGAGTTATTTCTTAAAAACTTAAACTTGTAATTTAATGTAATAATGTCAACAATGATTTTTATCTTTTATATTATTTAATCAAACTACGTACGTACGTATTTAACGAAACTCCCTTATAATTTTAATGCCGAAGTTGTTTAAATAAAAAAAAATCTTTTAAAAAATTCTGCATTATTTTAATTGAAAATTAAATGAATACTGGTAATAATATCGCTAGAAGGTTCACTCGACAGAGATGCAAACTCATAAAACGCAGGATCGTCTAGAAAATATAGCAGAAATATTGTCGAAGATAAAAATAAAACTTTAAAATCCAACTTTTATATATCAGAAAAATAATAAAAGTACATATAGTTTCTTATTTCAGTTCCAAGACCCAGGTAATTCATTTCAAGAAATAATCTTGCTGTAAAAAGATTAAATTTAAAAGTGGACGATATTAAAAATCCGCTTTCAAAGTCAATTTAGTGTAGAGTAAAGATGTTTTAATAACTCATCCTGAGTGCGTCGCCGGGCGACTACGAATGGACCGGAGTGTTAAGTAGTGTTAAGTTACTCGCCTTTGAAAAAATATTACCTTTACACTCCCTTTACTTGGACAATATAATAGATGTTTTTAGAATGAATTTTACAATAAAAATTGTTATTTATTAATAAACTATCGTCCTTATTATATTTACTGTGTTTATGAATGAAATATGAACACGACTAAAATTATAATTTTGTAAAAGATGGCGATAAAGTTTAGAAGAAAGGGCTTATAATGTAGGCTTACCGAGGGCTCTGTGACGTTGCCGCCCCATCGACACAAAAAAACACAAGTGGAAAAAAATAACAATAATTAAAAAAGTAGTATTGTAAATAGATCTATATTAATTCAGGACTACTAAACTATTAATATACTAACTAATCGTATAGATATAAATAGAGCAAAAAAGTGTACGGACGGCGAGTCTGTAGAGGCACAAACAAATAAGTAAAAAAAAAGGCTTACCGGGGACTGGCAAGAAGCGGTGACATCGCGGTCAGTTCTGTCTGTAAATACTCTAAACCTACGTTTAGAAATTCGCAGCTTTTCTATACAACTTAAACTTATACGATTCTATTTAGCAAATATAGTAAGAGATTGTATTTTAATTGCTGTCAAATATCGTAATTTTATAATACAATCGCTTTTCAAGCAATACGAAGTAAAAATTAAGCACGTGCAAGATCTCAAGGCGATCTTGTGATTTGCTCCGGCGCCCGACATCGAGTCGCCTCAACGCAAACGACATTAAAACTCCGACCACTTAACACGTTCGCTGCGGCACGGATTTTTGTATACTTTCCGTACCAGCGGTAAGAGGTGTTATCGAACCACTCCGTGACTAGATCTTAGTGTGACACGCGGTCCATTAGACCTCACTTCCTTTAACAAAGTTATTCCCTTCGCAACACAGAGAAGTACACGTATTTTCGTGCCGCACCACAGGGAAGTTGCATTAGGGATGATTTAGACCTCGTTTGGTAGCGAATGTGTTAAGACATTAAAATTCCATACAATGCAATGTCCGAGAATAATTGCAAATACGCGGATTAATTTACGAAATTAAATTATTACTGTTTTAAAGTATATAGTTATTAATCCCAAGAATAATCGAACTTTTTTTTTATAATTATATTAGATTGTTATCATTTAACTGACATTTCTGGTTTACGTCAATAGTCGAATAGTGGAATTCAAAATCTCGACCGTTAGATCGGTAGCCCGTACTCTTAACTATTAAGCTATTGGCGCTTCAAAAACTTTTATAGAACCTTCCATTACATCGCTTAACATTCTACAGACACTCCACACACTTCTCACACGCTGTAAACATCAACCAACCATATGTACCTAATGTTACCGATGATTTTATAAACTCAGTAGTTTAATATTTTATTTGATTTTTCATACTGTATTGTACCTTTCTATAATAGTCATTATAATGCTATTTTTATAACAAATTTCCAGACGGTATCGAACCTTTATGAGCAAGTCGTATCAGGTGAACGCTCTATTCGTCTGGTCGCTATTTCATTAATCATTTTTATATTTTAAATTGCCACTGAAATATTTTTATAATAAAAATAGAACACAAATCTTCATTTTCCCGTTGAATTGAGGTAAACGGGCGACGTAAAAGAAAAATAAATCTACCTCAATATTTAGCGTAGTCTATTTCTGGAATCGTAGGATATTTGTTGTTTTTTAGTCTGGTTGTAGGCGGGAAACATGTTTGTTTTGTATTTTATTTGACAGAGTTTGATATGCGTGGGTACAGTAACAGTTTAGAATTTGAGAATTCGCATTTTAGTATAATAACATAGCTATAAAACTGCCAATTTTATTATATTATTTTAAAAAAATGCTTTATAATAAAATACGTCATTATAATACCATCGGCATCCAAACACCTCCAGCCTTCCGCGCTAAATCGTTGGTAGAAATTGGGGAAGGCCCGCAGCAGTAGGAGGCATCGTGGTTTCACGTGAGATCCATGCTCCTGCGGCGCCCACAATGACCAAGCGGAAAAAAAGATTAAAATGGCCCGCAACAGTAGACTTTAACGTTGATTTGTAGACAAAAATTAGAAATGTTTAAATTGTTCAAGTTGTACTGAATATTGTCTTTACTTCGTTAAGTCCTGTATCAGGATAAAAAATTTAATTGAAAAAAAATAAAGTCATAAAATCGAAATGAATCTAAGTGCTTTTTATCTTATCACATTAAGACAACGGACAAAAAAATATGAGTCAGTATTGTTCATAAATCTTAAAGTGAAAATACATTATAGGGAAGTGAACTCGAACATTTTCGTGAAACGAAGATGACGTTTTTAATAACTTATTCCCATTTCCGAGTTGAGTGCAGACACTTGTTACAAAACACGAACTGACTGTTTTCCTTTTGTATAATAACACTTTACATTTATTCATTGTTCCCGTTTTCACTCAAATATCTCGTGCATTTTCGTATCTGGTAACAATGAATATTAAAAAATTTGCATTACAATTCTATGACTTTACATATATTTTAAAACAATAACTTTTACGTATATAAAACATCGTTATAACCTCAAACCTTACTGAAGCGCACAGTTTTTAATTACCCAAAATAATTAGTACATGTTAATGGTAGCAACAAATTTGACCCGTTGTTTATCAGTATGAAACAAAGGTGCCAGATAAGGCTTTGTGACGTCGTCCGACGACGGCTACGTAACCTGCCGCTTAGATAAGCCCGGCCGAGTTGAACTTCCACCTTCGTAATAAAATTTAATATGTAAATTGTCCCGATTTCAAAAATATATATAATTTCTTTTATAAAACATTAGTAGATTTTTATAAATTTACTTATATTTCTTGTAACCATTCCTGGTAAGCTTGAAAAAGCTTGTGTTAAGGTATGGTCGAGGGGTGAGATTCGAACCCACGGCCGCTAGATCGGTACTCCATACCCTAAAATATTAGGCTGTTGGCGCTTCAATGGCCTAATGTTTTAGTTAATTCAATTTTACAAATCAACAATGTAAAAATGCATTATTACTTGATATACAGAAATAATATGCCGATACAAACATTATTTAAATAGGGTAAAGTATGCTAACATGAATGTAAAAAAAAAAGTAATAAAAATCACCATCATCTGTTTTCATCCCACGAATTTCGGTTTTCCTCCTCCAGGTCGATCTATCATTTCAATCGTGATTCTTTTTAATTATGTCAACTTCCACGCAACCCATCAATCTCTTACTAGGCATGTAGAAGATAATTTTTTTTTTCGATCACTAAACATACACAATTATTTAATGGAATTTTTTTAAATAATTTATCAACTATTCTTATGACGTAACACTGTCAACGCTTCGGTTGGACACGAATTTCATCATCATCACCACCGTCATCAACAACAACAACATTATCATTCTCATCATCATCATCGTAAATAAATACAATATTACTAAGTAAATGATTCTATCTTGTAACAGTGGACGGGCGGTAGTTTAATAATATTGCACTATTAGTTGCGGGACTATTGACAGAGCTAAGCTGTGTCATGTTACAAAGCGTCAAAGGGAAACTAGCAGTACGAGCTTTCAATGGTATCAGTGAATCACAAGGCTCTCGATATCAAGCAAAGCGTACATTGAAATCCTATTTCAGAGAAACAGTATTCTATATTCAAATATATTATACATTGTAATATATCAAAATAAATAGATAGATAAACATGACATAACAAAATTGACTTAAAAAATAATGGACAACTTTTACCCAAACAAATATTAACAATTAAACATCTAAGTTCTCTTTTCACTATCCAAAAATACTAAAGCATGTTGCCATCCCTCTCATTCTATTTGAAGAACTATAGACAGAAATGTGTAAAAATTTAACGGAAAAAATATTGCAACGGAATTAACAAAGGTATTACAATCCAGGTTCCATCAATCCACCTGAATTTTTTAGATGCGCCTGTGCTATATTTATATTTGGAATGAAATTTTTTGCAATACGACTCTTCTAACATCGCGAGCTAAATTAACTCTATTTTGGTATTTTCTCGACGACATTTAATTTATAAACTAGAATTAAAACATTTAGCATCGCTCAGTACATTTAGATTATGAACTACTTTTTTTTTTAAATAAAATAATATACTTAAATGTATAAATGTGGAAGCAATAGCAAAAAAAGAAAAAGCAGCAAAATATATTTTGATTTGTAATATTTCTGCATATAAATCTACGAAGATGCACAATATAAAGTCAACAAATTAATTAGTGAATTGTAAGATTGAAACTACAAAAAACTTTTTTAAACAAATTTGTTGCAGAACGGCGTAGAACATCGGGTTCATTAGACGAAGCGGCAGAAGACAGCAGCGACAATGGCGGCAGCACGCCAAAGAAGAAAACTGCGATAGAGGAGCAATGGGAGAGATCTGGCGGATTCGAACTCACGTCAGTAGAACAGGAGACATACGAAAAGTACTTCTATGGCACAGAACATTGGAACTATTTTACCAACGACGAGGATCTCGGGCCAGTGATACTGTCTATAAAACAAGAGACGTTGAACTCTCGAGATCAATTCAGGTACGTTCGAATACTACATAGGTTATATTTAACGCGCCCTGACGACAACCTACACAGTCATCAATGAGACAACAGTTTCAAATTTTATTTTGAACTAGATGTCGCCAGTATCGTATGATGTGCGTAAGCACATAATAAAACTTCGTTATTCTATGCGGTATTCTGCAATCTGTCACCATCCCAAATTTCCACCAGATTCAACCGTCCCCGAGTTACATGATAAAGATCCGTCCATTCAAATTCGAAAATCACAAATCAAAGGGAGACTAGAATTTAATCAATCGATTGTTAAATTGGAATTCGTAATGTTCAATAACACGGACCTTACCTTAATAAACATGACTGTAATTTCGAACACTACTTTAAAGGGCATTGTAATATTTTGAACCAACCATTTAGTCGATAATATAAGAACTGAACACTTCTAATTTATAATGAAAAAATATTTTCATCAAGCAAAAGTCTTGTAAATCAAGTCCCTTATTTACAACTATAAAATGGCCGCGGAAAATTACGACAGCGGTCGTCGCTCCCATCGTGACAGAGAATTCAATTAGCATAATGTGGTGGCCAGCTGTAAACTTTGCCGTCACCTCACGCCGTCACTCAATGCCGTCCTCCTTCTGTCACACCGAATGGCGGTCTTCATTTCCTTCGCTAGATTTATTTGTTTGATAACGCTCGAACTTTGCTTTTATGTCAGTGCAGTGTTGATATTTTTTGTCGAAATTCTCTATTTGATGTTATGATACTAAATCTAACATCGATTATTATAAATATACTTACGAAAGGGAACTATGAATAAGCGAGTTTATCAGCTAATTATTTTGTTTTGTAAAAATCCATTTCTCGTGTTTACTATTTCATGTACGCTTCGCGCAGTTACCAAGTCCACTTAGGTCCGTTGGGACTTCTCGTTTAAATCAACAAGGAACGCGCTCTTGTTATTAACAACTGCTCTGGAAATTCCTAATGCCATTGCCGTACTGCCTCTGGGGAAATATTTGTATGTAGAAAATTATTATCACAGTAAACATTAACGTTTGAGAACTCAAATAATATTCTGTAATCTACCGTTTGTACTGGTACCATAGACTAGAGGTTAAACTATACTGGACTGTAATTATAATAATAACACATGACCATCAGCAAGAGGTCTTATCTCTATACTCGTCAGGAAACTAAGAGCGGCACATCCCTAGCGCATCTGCGTTTTAAAATCAAAGTCAAAAGGCAACCATATCCATATATTTTCTGCAATAAAGTTGCATTTTCGCCACACCGGAAATAAGGGCGACAACAATCCTTTATTGACTACTCAGTGTTTCATTCATAAATACTTTTCTTTGTAATAAAAGACATGTACACATTTTTATATAGGTTTACACTCCTACGAAACTCTTCAGATTTCCATCGACACCACAACATACAACGTAACGAACGAAAGACAACTACAGAACGCAAACAACACCAATCACAATTAAATTATCCACGACAACCAAGAATATATGTGGCGAGACAGTACTGTCTGCATCGCGTATTGCGTATTGTGCGCGGTGAAAACGGCGTCAACAACATGTAAAAAGTTACTTTAAAGTTAACAGTAAAACCACGTAACTCTGATTAGTTCCGCACAGAGTCGCGAATGATAAATTTAAAACGGAGACCTACGTGTTTTATTCTAATGTACCTTATAAACCTCGGCACTTGGGGCCTACGCGAGCGGCACATTTGGGAAATGAATAAATAATGTCGATATTGAAGCAAAGCTGTTGAAGACGTGACAAGAGAAATGTAGAGGTGCAGTGTCTTTAGGCTTAAGTGAACTTTCGTGTAGAGAAAATTAAGTGTGCGTGTAACACTATGAAGATATATGTATTGTAATGTATGAAATTACGAAACTATCATGCCGAAACGTAAAATTATCAATTTAAATTGTTACTTAATTTATTGGGGTGTTTAGTTAATCACAAGTCTAAATCTTACTAACACTTTAAATGCAAAGTATTTGATGTTTGTTAGATATAACTTCAGAACCGCTTTTTGGATCTGTTTGTAATTTAACATAGAGGTAGAACAGGCTGTTAATTATGTTTTTTTTTTCAATTCATCATGAACGGAAACTATGGTAACAGCATTTACTCTTACCGGGTAATTCTCGATATTTTCCTATGTAGTTTAAAACTGTCTGAGCAGTCTATTGTTTATGAAAAACCCTCCTTTAGCTCTGACATAATCTGTTTCCGTAAGATTCCAGAGACGTTACGACGAATGCCGGCATTTTCATTACACTCTGTCATAGAAATGTAAAATGCGCAAAGTCAACGAGAGAATTTAATTAAAACCGATAGAAAAGTTTGAACTGTAAATGGAGTATGCAGATAAAATGTTCTTTATTCAATTATTTATTGGAAACTTCGAATACATTCAGATAAGCTTATGTTAGGCACAGACGACGACCTCACCTTTTTAATCATCATCATCATCAGCCTAAGTTCGGCCGCTGAAACATCTAATACAAAAAATTACAAACTTCTTTTTAATTAGAACATCTATTTATAAGTATATGACATTTTTAATATAAAATTATCTTATATAATTGTTGCTACAGGGAGTTTCCCTTAATACATGACAAAACAACAATAAACGTCTCAGCTTTAATCAAATCCTGACGCCTTTGTGACAGACGTTAATCTTTGGATGTCAGAGCGTTTTTATTAAAATTAAACTTTACCTTTGACAGACCAGGAAATGTATTTTGAGATATAAGAATTTTATTGTTAACTTATAACATATAATTTTTCTGTTGTTTATTAATGGTAATGACTTTTATTATCTCCCTGTAGTAGTGTTCCTTGTAAAGTTTAAAAAAAATCAATGAAAAGGTATCTTTGAACACTTTCGCTGCGCCATCAATTTTTGCGTACTTTCTGTCCCTGCGGTACGAGGTGTTATCGACCCGCTCCGTGTCTAGACATTAGTGCGACACGCGGTCTATTACACCCCACCTCCCATAACAAAGTTATGCCCTTCGCACCACAAAGAAGTACACATTTTTCCTTGCCGTACCACAGGAAAGTTGCTTTAGGGATGATTAAGACCTCGTTTAGCAGCGAACGTGTTAAGCTTTGGTTTAAATAGTGCGTTGTTCTTTACTATCTGAATACGTAAGGCTGAGCATTTATAACTCACAAAGAACCTTCGATCTTCGTAGTGCATCTAAGCCATTCTCGCCGGAGCTTTATCTGTAACCGATTAATAAATTAAAAAAAATAAATAATTAGTGACTGAGAGTGTTAATTTGATAGAATAAAGCGATGTCTAGTAACCGATTCACACTTGGCCCACTTCGCCGGCTTGTTTGACCATGGCCCATTTCGTGACGACCTCATTTGTGATCAGCTCTCGATGTATACATAGACTGTTATATAATTGCTGTAACCCTTTTACACGGCGTTAAATTGAAAGTGAATGTAAACGAAAAGCCCGCCTCGCTTTAGTGGATGCCATTTCAATTACACTAATTTAATACCCATTAATCTATCGCGTACTTTCCGACAACATTGCTTATATTACACTCTCTTATACTTTCCATCTTTAAATAGCGACAGTAAAGATTGCATTTGTTTTTAAATAGATCACCATGTTTTTAACGTACAATGATTACTGTTGAAATTAGGAACCGTCAGAGAACAAAATCGACACAAAATAAAAGACATTACGAGTTAAGGATACTCGGTGTGTGAAATCAATGGGCATATTAACACAACCGTTATATTTCGGTTTTATGAAAAATTTTGGTTACACCTAGATAAATTTTATCGATATCGTATCTACCGGAACAATCAAAAAACAATTTAAAATTAAAACTTGACAGGTTTGTTCAAGGACTGTTTTCCTCTCACGGGGTAAATGTAACTCAATATAATTGTTAATATACTACTTATAAAACGGCTTAACTCACGTGTAACTCGGTGTCAGCACCGACTAGTTTCGAGCCCATCGGGGACTCATCTTCAGGGTGAATGGGAACGGTACTAAAGCGCGTTCGCGGCCCGTCGCTCACTGAAACTAGTCGATACTGACACCGATTTACACGTGAATTAAGCCGTTTTATAAGTAGTACAGTGAAACGTCTCACGAAAGTTTTAATAGTTTAATTGTTAATGTTTTGTTCAAGAATCCTGGTGCGCGCTATAAGCTATACGGTGCACGGCCTAATCCCGGCGTCGTGCGTGTTCGCGGACCGCTACAACCGCGAGGAGGTGGTGCGCTCGCTGGGCAAGGAGGTCAACATCAACCCCCCGCTGATGCTGGGCCAGCTGCCCGACACGCCGGAAGAACTGCTCAAGCTCGACCAGGTAACATGACTTCATATATCGGCGATGGTACACTCGCAACAAAAGTAGTAAATCTACTATAAAAAAAACATTAATCATGAGAATACGTTTAACTGGTTCAAAGCATTTGTTTCTTGTATATGTGCAAGATCTATAGATAAAAAAATCTATCGTATTTATTAAAAATAAGCAAAAAGAAAGGTTATATAAAATAACAGCTCTGTCTAATCTGAAAATTGACTTTCAATTAAATTCTTCTCAATAAAACAAAACCTTAGTATAAATGGTAAGAAATCTATTCAGGTATAAAAATCACGTCGTCCCGCGGCTCGTAATCGCACATTTACCTCGATTTGATTCCCGGCCCTTGAATATTTAATTTTAATTGCCTCATAATTGGCGATGTGTAAGCTTAAGAAAGAGTAAGTTTGCCGATCCAACGGGATCCACCGTCTTATCTCATTAAACATTCGAGAGAAAACTTCGGGATTAGGAACTTGCGAGTAAATTAGGAGAGAGACTCTCTCCGATGGAATTGTTTTTTCAGTTCCCCAATTACGAATAAACGATGCCGCCGCTCACAGTCGTGAAACATTAATGAGTGCCGTTAGTCGCAAGGTGGGCGGCCCTCCGCCCTCCGCCCTCCCTCCCTCGAGCCCTCCGTAGCTTGCAACTAATCACGGTAATGAACTAATGACAAGTTAGATACGGAACTACTCTCGAGACGAGAACTTTGCACTCCCCGAGAACTACGTCTAACATGTCTCAGTGAATACTTAAATTGTTGCTATTTGCTTTACCTACACTCGTAAGTTTGATTTAGAAGCGGTTAACTTTAGTTCTGACTCAATATGTATGAAATCTATCCCTTGTTACTAATAATGCAAAAACATTAATACTTCTATCAAAATGTGGTATAATAGTCATGAAGATTAATATAATAGTAAATTTGCTCTTTCGACTTGCACATGTCTGCGAAAATGATATCCAATTAAAATTGTTCATTAGTAAATTATGTTGTAACATATGTTTGTCAGAATAGAGGATAATATACAGAATTAATTAAAGCAGTGTCTGCGTACAATGTATCTCCAATATGAATATTCTAAATCCTTTCTGTTTAAACTAAATGTAAATGTAATTCAACGAATGAGTTTCCCATTTCGCCCGTCAACAACGAGACTTTCAATAAACGTAATATGCTCGCCCCAAAATGTTTCTCGCACATTTCGCTCGGCCAAGCAAATTTAGCAAATCATCACGTACATTATAAGGGTTATATTTGCAAAGCATCATAACCGAGTAAGGTTTGTTCGATCCGGTGGGCTGCCAATCTTCATTAGGTAACATCAGAGGTACGAATATAAGTCGGAACTTTGTCGAGAGCGCGCTGCGTCCGTCCTCTGCATTTTGTATTCGTTGTTACGTTGCTTTTTATGAATACGACGCCGGCTTACATGTGTGAGTTAATCCGAGGAAATGGAATTGAATTAAAAAACGTTTTTAACATACAGAGACTTGACAATGTTAGCTTTAAATATAAAAGCTTTTGTAACTCAGGCTCCGAATCAACTTTTTTTTATACATTCTCTTAAAACGTAAAACAACTCTCATGAATACATAAAAACAAATGAACAAGTACATATTTCCTTTCGTAAGCTGACCATTACTTATTTAAACTTAATTGTAGTACTGCCCATATACGGATAATATTTAATTGTTTACGAGACTTAAAATAAGCGCCTGCGGTTTCGGCCAAATATTAACTTAGGGATTTTATGCAGATGATTTTTATCAGGCGCTTAGGCATTTAAAATGATTAAACCTTTACTGTCCCGACTGTAGTTGTCCTGTTGCAACCATGAATATTTAATTCAGATATTCTACATTTAATAATGTTCTGCTTGAGTTTCTAAATATTTATCAATCGTATGAACCTTCTCCAGAAGAAAAGAATATCATCCTTTCACGTGTGATTTGACCAATGACAACGATTTTTTTAATTACAAATATGTTAATAAAACTTTAACGTTGTATTAAACGAATCTGAATAACAGTTACAACTTTTAAAATGTAACATCGCAAAAGTTCATACTAAGCAAGTTTCATATTATCATTATTTTCACGAATACTTTTGATAGAAAAAAAAATGCTCTTTTACTTATTCATTATTTTGAACTGACCGCAGTGTTCAGTGGAAGCGTACCTTTTCGCAATTCCAGTCTTTCAGTGACAATTTTTATTTCTTTCTGTCATATATTCAGTCGCCATCTTTCTTTCACACTGAAGAATGAGTGTACTTTACTTGCGTAAAATTGATTCTCAGTGCGTCGATAAATTACAAGGTATATCCAATTTATTTAATCACGTGTGTGGTTCTAGAATCCTTTGTTTACCTGTGGACCTACTGTGTACTTTAGATGTTTATCCTAATTGAAACTTAATGGTGTGGGTATTGGTTACACTTTTCTTTGTCTACGCAAGTCGCGACGTGACGTAATCGATACAATGTACTTCGATACATTAAGGGACCCGACGAATATGGTTTAAGAAAATTAATCAACTATTTTGATATATGTACTCTATGGACTTATTGTTTCGAGTCCTTAATACATAGGGTAGTATATAGGTGTTTATTTAACAGTGACCTAAGCAAGGAATACATTGAATTTTAAATACGAATGATTTTCATCGTTCTACCATAATTTGATTCGTGAAGAGTACGCAAGTTTGATTATTTAAAGTATGTAAAAACGTAATGATTTCAATGTCGTTTGATGTAAATATTTCGTCAATCATCGTCAGCTTCTATATACGTCTCCAACGAGGACCCATGTTGGTGTGACTAGGCCTTAGTCAACCACGGACTAGTACGGTTTGATTGCCTTCACACGTATCTTTGAATTTCTTTGCAGATATCTACAACTCTTTTTTTGCTGTTCTATTTTGGCATACATATATTATTATATACGTACGAATACATTATGTATCTATGTATTATTTATTCAAGATTGATGAACAAGTTAACGTAAATTATTAGGAAATTTAATTACTTTGCGTGAAATTACCGATTTCAAAACTTTATGTAAATTTTACCAAAGTGGATTACTTACATTGAAGCTTAACGGGGCCTTGTCTCTGTCCTCATAAACTTCCACTGAAATATAAATTAAATAAATTATTAACTTTCAGAACCGTACTACAGTTTCCTCGGCTCAAATATTCTATAATTTATACAGACAACTTTGTTAGTTTTTATACAATTTTTTTTAAGCTTTTGTCAAATGTTTCTATTAAAACTTTGTACCAGTATTTTATCATTAGCTCACTGTAAGTCCCCACTGAGGGGCTCGGAGCCTTTTATAAAGGTGATTAGGCCTTAGTCAACATCGCTGGCCTAGTGCAGGTTGACTTTACACGTATCTTAGAATTTCTTCGTAGATATGTGCAGCGTCACGATGTTTTCCTTCACCGTAACAGGTTCACATATTGTATATATAAATATTCGAGAAACACATAGGTATATGGCGGGGATCGAACCTGGACAATGTCGATTACGGTCCGGTTCGATCAAGTGCCTAACAACTGCGATACACGAGTATTTAATAAGTAATAAAATTTAAATCACACTAATTTCTTGTTTCTAAATACATGGTCCTAAAGATATGTGTTTGTATTTGCGAAAGTGACAGCCTAAAGTGATGCCACGTATGTTTATAATGATAGAAAAATGACGTCATAATTCAGTATTTAAACACGAGATAATGCACCATCAACTTGCGTAAAGTAACATTAATGTTTTAGTGCTCGCGCAGTGTTCCTAATAAAGCAATATACAAGACATAAAAAGTAGTCCAGGCGCTTGCCTAGGAGTACTTTTATGTCTAATTTATTAGGCGGAAGGCCGTAAAGCGTATTCTCATCAGACGTAACGGAGTTTTGTTTTGCAATCTACCTACTATTCAAACAATCGTAGTTATCTTTGTCCTTAAGGTGTCTTACTGCCGCTCTACCAGTCGCTTAAGGATTCTTACTTACTTACCAACTCTAAGGACAGTTGCTCGTATTTTTCAAACATTATCATCATCATCATTATCAGCCTAATTAAGTCCACTGCTGGACGTAGGCCCCCCCCATCGACTGCCACGATAACCGGTCCTGCGCCGCCCGCATCCAGTGCACTCCCGCAACCTTGACCAAGTCATCG
>JAODUI010000006.1:4383734-4407461 GCA_027563995.1 Papilio gigon | reverse complement strand
ATCATTATCAGCCTAATGAAGTCCACTGCTGGACGTAGGCCTCCCCCATTGACTGCCACGATAACCGGTCCTGCGCCGCCCGCGTCCAGTGCACTCCCGCAACCTTGACCAAGTCATCGGTCCATCATGATATGTTTCAATGTTGCTTTTCCATTTTTATATGAGAAAGCGTGAACAGTATACTCGAAGTAGTCGTATGAAAAATACTCTTCCCGACAAACTTCAACGTCTACATCTAAACTAAATAAAGTTTGAATGAAAATACATATTATCTCTCCATCAAGTACGTTTTGCTTTTAAGATTTGTCCAACTTCATCATTCATGCTCGGATTAGTATGTACTTACGTCTTTCATAATATTTTTTGTTGTGTTACGATAAACACATTTTGTATCGAAATGTTTTCATACTCGCGTTTTCTTTCTGAAATACCTAAACTTTTTTTTATCTGATTAATCGAAGATTTTAAATTTCTATTATAACCTCTTTAGTATTTTGAGCGGTCATTTATGTATAAATGTGAAGGAGGCCGGAGACAGGAAAGATTGTAATGGTGGACCATAGTCTACTTCTCTGGTGAGGTCTGGTGCGTTTCATATGTCCCGGAGCCCCATCTGTCGCAATTAAGAACGACCACTTTAGTAGCTGGGTATCTTAATACTTCACCTGATACCAAAAGAAAAAAATTAAGCCTACACGAAATTATAAACATTAACGTATCACGTCTATCATAAAGGAAATACAGCCTATTCGTGTCTGTATTCTACGAATGTGACAGCACGATAATATACTTCCCCCGTCTGAAATTTATAATACCTTAGCTCACATAGATTTGACTTCTAAGTGGATTGTCGTGTCACTGTTATTCTCTTTACGGAAAATGTATATTAGCTTTTCAGCTGGAAAATTGAAATGTCAACAGTAAATTGATACAGCGTTCATTACTTCGCTCTGTTTCGTATTTAATGAAAAAAAAATATATGGGTTTAAATTTGGATTCGAATTGTAAGGGATTTAAGTGTGTTTTAATATTTTTCGGCCAGCCCCAATATTTCCAACCGTGCTTTTAAAAATAAACGGTTTGAATGATTGAATATGTTTTAAAAAATTTACATTCTATTTTCAAAAATATTTTTTTAGATGCGCCATCTTGCGCATTTACTGAATAATTCTTTACAGGAATGAGATCCATTATTTGTCTACCATAGTACGATGATCACTTTTAATACACGAAAAAGCGCCAATAACATGATGGTTGAGGGTCCGGATTTCCGATCATAGGATAATGGTTTTGAATTCCGTCATTCAACTATTGTTGTGAACAAATTTGAATGTAATGTTATTAAAATTGTCCAATAAATATAAGTATAATCAGCTAAGTGCATAACATGATGACAATTTATAGGACGCCGGAGACAAAACAGCGCCGTGCGACCTGAGATGGAAAGATAATAAACGACCGATGCTCCTTAGCTCGCGTATAACTCAGTGATGGGACACGTGTACCTTTTAAAAATAAATTCACGAAGATTAAAATCCAATATTGTTATTTAAATATTTAGAAAATAAGCTAAATAAAGAAGGTGTAGTAAGGCCATATTCGAAATCGAACCTATTACATGGTTGTAATATATTAAGGAAGGCTTCTATCTGTGAAGTGAATCCTTAATTGAAGATGACCACGACCTATCTGGCAAGACAGAAGCGATGAAGAAGAAGAATATTTAGCAGTGTACAAACAGGCTGATGATGGTGACGATGAATAAATTCTAAAAAAATATTTTAATACCCTTTACATATGCAAAGTTTTCCATATATTTTTTATAGTAGTGGGGGGCAAATTACAAAGGTCGTCGTCGACGCTCATGGACATCCGTAAGACTAGCGGAGCAGATGCTTTGCAGGCCTTTTAATTACATCGATTAATATTATAGTGGTATATTGTACTAATGGCACGTTTATCAACATCGTCAGCCTTTATTTGTATACAGCTATACGTAGGTCTTCTCCAATGTCTTCCGTAGTATAGTCTTTAGTAAGTTACAATTAAGTTTTAACAAGTTTCCATCAACCCAGGTGCAGATTTTACTATCTTAGTCTATGCGTTAAACCATCTACCCACCTCGAATCCGTCTGCGCTCATCACTAGTATTATGAGGCTATAACGTGGTAAAGATTGACGTATCGATACGGAAATAGATTGCTTCGTAATAAATTAGTTAGCAAGCTATTATTATAAACGCGCGATATTTCAACACTAACGTTGTTCACACAATTAGATGCTGGTATTATTAATAATATCTATATGCCAAATTTATTTCTGTTTTTTTTTTAATTTGCAAAACACAAGCATCTTGTATTCTGTTCGACGCCATTAACGGAAATAATAAAACATATAATTGTCATGCAAGACAATCTTTTGATGGTAACCAAGAGTATCTTTAAGACTGAATTTGGTATGAGAAATCTACGTTTAGGGTGAATTTTAAAAGTCTCTGAGCATTAAAAAAAAATGTTTCTTTTTTTAGAAAAATTTTAGTAGATTACTGTTAATTTACTAATATTTTTTGTAACCATTCTTGGTAAGCTTGAATAAGCTTGTGCCTGGATATGGTTCACGACAATAGTCGAATGGCGGGTTTCGAACTTAGGACCGTTAGATCGGTAGTCCGTATCCTTGACCATGAGACTATTGGAGCTTTAAATATCTGGAAATTTATAATCAATATCTATAATGACTATGACCTAGTTACCCCTAATAATAGGGTAGACTCTGAGACCCTCAGTGGAGACCTCTAGTGAGCTGATAGCGATGATTTAAAAATCGTTTACCTCGTTCATTTCCTTTGTTTCAGGTTTTCATAAAATCGGAACTGAAAGTTGGTGTGATATATGTCAAAGAAAATCAATACACCGAAGAAGAAATATTGGATAATAACGAGAACTCGGCCATGTTTGAAGAATTTCTCCAAGTATTGGGTGAAAAAGTTCGTTTAAAAGGCAAGTCTTCGTCACCATAGTGACTAAATCAATCAAAGATAACTGACACTGAAATAATATCCTTATTTGTATGAACAGAGGGTTGTAATTACAGTATACCCTCTAGACTTTTCTAAACGGGTGTTATAAATAAACAACAAAATAGGACATAGGCTCTAAACACATAGCACCGAATGAATTAATGTAAACTTGTGTAAACGATTTTTATATCACTTTTCTTCGTTATTTTATAGTGTTATCGTGACAACGAAGTTTATTTTTTGCTTTTAACAAAATGTCAGTACAAATTTATTCGGCGTCCACCGTGTTTATGAATGTTAGGTATCGGTCAGTATAACCGCTCTGTCTATCATAAACCTTTTCCCAAAAGGACTTTACCTTAAATATTTAAAAATGATCCGGGTTATACAGAAGAAGTGATATTTTAAATATTAGTCAGTTGACACAAAAATCTTTATAGCGTAGAATATTATATTAATTTTTACAAAACATTCTTATGAATTGATAATTAAATTTGATATGATATTTATCCAAGCAATCGATTCATTTTTAAGAATTACTAACTAATGCACTCCTCAATAAAATAATACCTTTTAAAATATGTAATTTATTGAACTTTACACGGTACGATTTCAGGTTTCGACAAATACAAAGGTGGTCTGGATACAGTACACGATCTGACAGGACTCTACTCTGTTTACACAAACTGGCGCGGCATTGAGATAATGTTCCACGTGTCGACGCTGCTGCCGTACGAGCGACACGACCCTCAGAAGCTGCAGAGGAAGCGGCACATCGGCAACGATATTGTTTGCGTCGTATTCCTTGAGGCGGACAACACTGCCTTCTCACCGGCTTGTATCAAGAGTCATTTCCTACATACTTTCATTTTAGGTAAGTGTAAGAACATAACCTATGGAATATCACCATCACCACCTTTTCCCTACGGAGGAGGCTCACCTTCTCCGAAGGTAAAAGCTGTTCCATACAAATCATCCAAACCTTCTTCGGTCCTTCTTTACCCTTCTAGCTGTCCACATTATATCAAGATAGAACATGAATATTTTAGTACATACTACTTCTAACACAATATGATACTCTTAGTTTATACGTGTACTTCAGTTGATTGACTCTAAGTGGTAATTGCCCTTGGAAATAACCCTGTTATAAACACAAAGGACTATAGAGGAAGGAAGTGTGAAATGTGTACTTGAATGGCTTTTCATTTTTTCCTTCAGTGAGAGTGTCGGCAAAGATCAAGAGGCGGCCGACGCGGTATGAAGTGTCGGTTGTAACGCGGGACGAGGTCGGCGCCTACAAGCCCTATTTGTGGGAGCAGAGTGTGTTTGACAAGGGCCCTATGTTCAGGTTCGTTTATAACGCTATTATTTATGGTAGTGCCTACTTATTACAACGTGTTAATTATATTTTATTCATTGAGTTTCGTCGTCGTTTTTCTGGTTGGAACGGACACGATATGATTGAAGACAATATTCGAATAGAAAATAATTAAATGGCTTAAAAAGTAACAGAAGATATTTAACGAAGTAAATGAATGATTACTGAGTAATTGCAATTTAAAAAAAAAATTGAAACACAATCGTTTACTCGTTTTCTTCAGGGAATGGCTCCTAACAAAGATAGTGAACGGCGAGCGCGCGTCGTACTCTGCGCCGAAGTTCGCGCGCATGCAAGAGAGGACGCGCAGTCAGATGCTGGAGGACATCGTCGCCAACCTGCAGAACCACGCCGAGACCGGCCAGATACCCAAACCATACAGAAGAGGTAACTACATTTAAACGTTATGTTACTGCAAAAACTTGAAATTAATAACTAGCTTTCAATTATACTGTGACAGTCACGTTTGTTCTTATAAATTTTAAAGATGTACAAGGTCTTTATTATTTGAGATGACTTCAAAGCATCTTATTGTTATATGCTTGAAAAAAAACATGAATTTGTACTGTTTCTTTATTTGTATTATCTTTCAAATTCACTTTTCAAGATAGTTTCTGGTGTGTTTTTGAGATAAAATATTCTTTACATTATCATTACTTCTTAATTACTTATTTTGAACGAACACTAAAAAGTTGTAAAACTCGTCATTCCAGGATCATGGCGGCCAATAGGTCACATGCGACCTTCCTCTCCTCTCCTGGATTCCGTCAGAGACCAGTTCGAGGACTACGACCAGCTAGCGAAAGACTTCACTCGCGTATTCCTCAACAACGAGCTGAACATCGCGCAGAACGCGCAGCTCTTTGATGTCGTGTTTCTTGTAGGACAGTCCAAACAGAAGACCAAGTTTATTGGAGTTCGTGCTATACTGGGCGTTAGAAGTCGGTAAGTACACTTGATAATTTACAAATGCAAAAACGTTGAGTCGGTTACATTCTTACTGAAAACTACCGTTTCCAGACTCGATAAGTGATCAAGGGGAGACTGTATTAATCTACATTAGGCGACTGTTCCCAGTACTGTTTGACAACTCGGCAGGATGTAACTTGTATCATTAACAGTGTATATTACGTCATCATCAGCTCACTATACGTCCCCACTAAATGGCTAGGAATCTTCCCTATTATTAAGCGCGATTAATCCATAATTAACATTGTATATTTAATTTCAGGGTATTCCAAGAGATGTTGTACGGCATCCAAACCGGCTTCGGATCCCCGCAAGTGCCGGTAGCGGAGCTGCTGGCCCGGCCCGCGCCCACGCTGCTGTCGCCTACTCCCGCCCGTCAGAAGAGCAGCAACTTCTTACAAGTCCCTGATATCGAGTCACCAAGGTAACACCACCATTTCTAGTATATTGAAACGATGAATGAAAAGACGGTAGTTTTTAAATTGAATCTCTCAGAATTCCGAGATAACACACGTAAAAAAAAAATAAAAGACCTCATTTCGATTTTTAAAAAGAATTCCAATTGTGATTTTTTTTTTAAATTCCTTACTGTAAAATGTTTCTTCTTACAAAGACTTGACAGTAAAGCTATTAATTATCCAAATCAAAAATATTTATCGCTCCTCCAATGTCCAATAATAAATTAAAAACCAGTAGTCATAAGCAATGTTCGTGTTCTCGGAAGTTCGCACGTTACAAGTGCCACATGCTTAATTATCGATAGCAGACAGGACTAAAAAGTATTTTAAGCTTCGCAGACGTTATCGTTTTGATCAAGCATGCAAAGTTACACGTCATATTGAACTTCTATTTTTTTTTTTGTATTTATACAATGAATCTTTGAAATCTTAGCTGAAACTTACGTTCAGACTTAACCATTAACCATATTTACTAGTCGTTTTAAAAACAGAGGACGTAAACATTTTATACACCGGGAACACACACAAAAATGTTAGTGAAGTGTTAAATTTATTGAACTGTCAATCCATTGACTCAGATATTCATTTTTGGCTCTCTTTAAATAAAATATTCTTTCACATCTCGTGATATGTAACGTGTATATTGTCAGACCGAAGAGTGTGCCGAGTTCTCCAATGGTTAAGCGAGCGTTTTCCCGGCTGGGCACGATCACGGCGGGCTGGGGCCGCTCCATCCGTAAGCAGCATTCGCAGCTCAACGCTGATGACAAGAAGAAGTGGGCCAGCTCGCAAGACTGCTCGAGTAAGTACGCTGAGACCGCGGAAAATCAATAAGTATACGTCTTTCCAAATCATCAAGGTCATCTGCGCGCAACGCATTGCCTTTCCCCGTATCCCTATACACCCCGATACAATTTACGTTATGTTCTGCTCAGCAACTCGTATGATATTCAGTACGAGTTTCAATCCTTCATATTACGGTATTATTGCTAAACCTTCATAATTGTGTTGTATTTTACTACATTATTATTTTTTTACTTTTAAAACAATGACATTTCAATTCATTCACATGACAACACTGGCCTTTCTCAATAGAAGTGTGGATAAACGATTTAAAAACTCAGTTTTGCTCTTGGCCGACTGCCAACGCATTGGATGCGCGAAAGGACGCCCTCGGAGACGAAAACAAGCAATTACATCTTACTATTGTCATACATAAGGAATTTAAAGACAATATCTGACACATTTTTTTAATTTACGATAGTTCTCATTCTAGTTTATAACGATCGCGTATTTGCTGATGTTTATTTCGTATAAAATTAAATCCTAACAAATCAGAAATGCCTATAGTGTATATTCAGAAGAATAATTAATCATTTTAACTAATATAACCAATATCCTACATTAGACATAAAGTTATTTTAAATCAACGACCACTCACATCCATAACTTTTTGTTAACAGCATCACACACGACACTTATGGACAATAAAAAAACACATACAAAACGTTAAATCCACCCACTAAAAAAACGTTCAATTTGTCCACAAAAACAAAGCTATTAAAACTATTTTATTTGCAGATAAAGAAAGCAAAGATAAGGAGAAAGAAAAGAATGCGGCGTTAGCAGTGCCAAGATTGTCGGTGTGCGCTGACGCCCAGAAAGTCGACCGCGCCAAGCTCGCGCAGACAGAGGTGGTCATTTTCTTCTTATACGGCTTTATTATACTAGTACCGTGAACAGTTTTATAATTTCATATTAAGCTAACAAATACTAGACAGTACACACTATGTCAATTTTTTAACTGTTTAATTACGCTGTTCGAGTTTTAAATTCGATACTATCATTAGAGATAATGTAGCATGGGGTAGAAGAAAAGCGATTTATGACTCAAATTTGAAACTTTATTTTTCCAGTTCTCAATAATTGAATTCGATCCGGAAACATTCCGCATACTGCTGGACTACCTGCACACGGGCAGCTGTCCCCTGACTTGCGCCTCGATACCGGGCCTCATCTGTGCCGCGGAGCATTATGATTTGCCCGAACTCTTGCAGGCGTGCTTCCACCACGCCAAACAATTCCTTAGGATAGAAGTTGTAAGTACTATTTTTGCTTGGATAACTAATACTGAGAGTTTTGTAACCTTATTGCGGATATGATTTAATACTCTGCTCTTCAGAACTCCGAAGGCCTACTTCTTAAACTAAGGACATAATTCAAGAACTCACCCCTTTTTTTATAACCTGGCACAAAAACCCCGAACTCCCGTATTTAAAATCTTTACTCATTAAACTATTAAAACTTTCGCGAGACATTTCACTATACTACTTGTAAAACGGCTTAACTCACGTGTATATCGGTGTCGGTACCGTCTAGTTAGTCTACTAGTTACTACTAGTTCACTCATTGCTAAAGTTTTGTCCAGTATTTCGCAAGATATTCCTAGCAAATATAAATCTATTTTACTCAAAAGCTTTTTCACATTTGTTTTAGGTTTGCACGATGTTGATCTCTTTGGAGAATTATTACTGGCGTTACACTTCAGCGTCTGAACTTGTCAACATGATCCTGGCTTTCATCGAACAAAGAGCCTACGCTTTGTTTCAAACATCGGAATTTTTAAATCTATCCGAATCTATGGTGCAAATGATCATGTGCCGTAACCTTGAAGTGCCGGAGGTTAGAAAATTCGAAGCCATGTTGAGTTGGGCGAGAAACAAAATCAAATCGAAATCAGCAAACAAGACTGACGCCAAAAATGAATTTAAAACTATCATGGAGAGGTTAGCTAGAGATCTGAAACTTTACAGGATATCACCTCAGGAATTGATTAAAGTAGTTCTACCGTCGAAGGCGATAAAGAACGAACGTATACTGGAGACTTTGATGTACCAGGCGAATTCGGGGATGTACAGGATCCAGGACAGTTACATAGAGGCATGTCAACAACGCCTGCAGAAACAGGACTCAAGATTCTCTGAGTTCGAAAGTTTCGATTATGGAATTTAAAACTGTGAGACGGAGTATTAGATGTATTTTGTCAAGAGAACGGAGTTCTTAGTACGTTGGCGATGGAGAAGTATTATTGTTATGTATGTATGTATGTAGAGGTGCGAGAAATTTTTGTACAATTCTCGGATACCTAATCCTTGTTGTTGTTCATTGATACCTATATATATTTTTACATCTAGCTAGACGTGTTCAGTATAATCATCTCTATTTTTGGTACAGAAATTTGCTATAATGTGTACTTAGTCTGGCGGATGTGTTAAACAGTAGCTGTTTGTACCTTACTGTATAGTCGCCGTTATATGGAGTGAATACGAAAATTTATAAAGATTAACACGTGAATGTTTAATACGTTCTTTGTAGAATTCCTGACGTGTTTAAGAAGATTTTGTTGTAGTCTGAATTATGAAACAAAACATTTCTTTATTTGAAACATTGCAAAAATTATGAACTTTTATTTTATAGATGAGACATGGAGTGTTTGAAGACGCTCGATTATTGAAAGATGACTCAAGTATTATGAAACAGTTTCAGACAATGTTTTCTATAAAGCGACTGACTACAGCTACATAAGCGACTTCTAAATGTTAGTTATATAAAATAACCCTTATAAATATTAATGTTTGAATTTAAAAAAAAAATGTAACAAAAAATCGAAAAAAATACGTACGATGTATAATTTAGAGCGATTGTTTGTAGAGATAATAATGATGTTTATTAAATACTGTTTGTGGATTTTATGTAACGTGTATACACTTATCTGCAACAATTCTGTCTTCCTCCTTTCTGTATTTACCTCGACATTCCTGAGCACTGGCAATGTTCATTAAGAGTTTCCATATCAGAAGCATTACTTTAAATTTTCGTGTTTTTCACTAATATAATGTTCGTAAGAAACGGGATTCTTACCAAGATTAGCCACAAGTGCGCTTATCGTGCAGTGAGTAGTGGTCGCAGTATTAGGAAGAAGGTAGACCGATATGGCTACCTGTAACATTTTTCTTCTACCGCAGAAACTTTAGTCAGCCCGTGACCATGGCGCATGCTTGTGCCGAAATATCGGGAGCTCAAAGAGGCTAATCGCGGTAAGAATCTTGTTTCTTACGTACATTATAAAATCAGAAGTATTCTTTCAAATATGCTAATTTAAAATATGATTATGAAGCCTTCTTTAATATAACCACCATTGGATAATTTATTTTTAAATAAAACCAACCAATAAGATTTGTTTACTTCTTTACGACTCTCTGAAGTTAGCCAAAAATAGTGCGGGAAATAAGAGCGAGAGGAATACACACCAAAGCCATAGGAACAAAAGAGACAGCGTCTCACACGCGTCAGATGCAGTAGTTATAGCCAACTTCAGATATACAAGAATTTGTCACGAAGGTTATACAAAGATTTATATTTTTTTTTAAATAAATAGCGCACGGATAAAAATAAGACCCACCAATATATCATTATTTTAATCTGTATAATTTACTCTTTTTTTTAAACTATTGTATAAAAAAACATAAAAGGATGTGTTATGAAACTGGCATACAAGAAAATAATTATCTCTAATTATGAATACAGTTGAAATATGTAAAAGTTATATTAACATGACGCATGTTATAAATTATTGTCACAAATATGATATATTTATCTTGTATTCTTACTAAGCTATGAAGCTTCCTACTTTTATACCTGCTATATTTAAAAATGTATTTAATCATCTATTTTTTTATATGTATATCATAGATATATAACCTCGTTACCTAATCGGGAGTACAACAGTAAGGCGGGGAAAATTGCTTCAGGTGACATTTTGCTCAGTGTTGCCATTTGAAAAACAAAATAAATAATACAGCGTTCAAGGTATAACGACATTTGGAATAAAAAGTAAATCTTGTATGATACAATATGTCTATGATGTATGTATATTTTATTGTATTCATTAACTTATTATTTGACCTAGTATGTTAAATATCGAATAATATAAAAATAAGTATATAAATGTTGGTACTTTCTAAATATATATTGAATAAATTATAAAGTATTGAAAGTGACCACAAATCAAAATGAACTCTTTATAAAAAGGTATTAAATAAGCCTAATATGTTTCTAAAATTGTGGATTGAAAAAAAATATCTGTAAAATTTTATACTTGTGAAAATATAGAAGGGTGTTCTTCTATTGTTGAATGATGGATGTTTTTTGAGATTTGATTTAAATGTATTTGCTCAAAGCTTGGAGAAATTATAACTGGCCAGTATAAATTAAGACACCCATTTATTACGAGTATAACGAAGTATTTATTGACTGTACAACCTCCGCCGTCTGTATTGCATGTGAACGTAATTACCTCTTCTGTTGTATGCAATACTCATATTTATATTTCTAGTAGGTTATATTTGTAGTAACACCAAACGTGTCAAGCTCTTAAACGGTTAAATAAAACTTTTCTATTCCAAAATTTTAACCTTCCTGTGATCGTGTATGTATAAATGTGGTATCTTCAGAGAATATCAATAAATATAAAATATAACTGTTATTTTGCGTGAGCAAGATTATTATTCAATGAAATTTTATGTGGTGAATAAATTTTTTTGTGTACTTTTTGATTGTTTTATTTTCTTTGTATAGTTTCCTTCTAGTGTTTTATTTGCGATAGGTACCTATATTCATAACACGGCAAACAAAAAAAACTGCAAGTTTATAATATTCTAATAAATTATGTAATTTCAAATAATAAAAACCATTGTGAGTACGTATCCAAAAATTTAATGTCAGTCACGACACGTTTCATAAAACCAAGAATTGTCACAAGAAAACTATTTAAGCCTGACTTGATAGTTGATTATCCATAAATGTAACATTTATGGACATGTCCTCCGCCACAGACTCCTACATTATTAGACTTGCAGTCAACACAGATAAAAAATAAGTCGTTAATTCTGTGACGTTTGACAGATACGCTGTAACGAAACGTGATGCTTGTAGTGCCGAACGCTGCCGCGGGGAGCGCTTGCGCGCCAGTCGTCTCGCAGCGGGCGTGTGGCCGGCTGCTTGTTGCAGTGCGCGGTGCGAACTAACACACTCGAGTTCGCGGTCATAGGCTCGAACGAACATCGAATTCGACGGTCAGTGCGGTGACCATGATGATGGACAACGGGGTGATAACAAATAACTATGACGGGGTGTACGGGGACGGGTACATGGAACAGGAGGAGGAGTGGGAGCGCGAGGGTCTCCTAGACCCGGCATGGGAGAAGCAACAGAAAAAGGTCAGTTGATAAGTTGACAAACTAAATGTTAGGCGACCGCAAACCGAACTGTTTTAAAAATTCACATGCTAATTCGTGATAAAAATAAAGGCAATATTAACCTTATCGTTGTCGTGAGTCACGTTCCTAAACATTTTTCTGCTGTGCATTGAGTAAAGTCAAATAATTAAAATGATGGTGTACAATCAAAATACCAAAATCATAATTTAAAAAAAAATGGAAATTATGACGTAGCTACATATTATTATAAACTTTCTAAAGTGATGAGTTTCAATAAATATTTACTTTTAGACTTAGGTAATTCCCATAGGATATTTTTTGATATCTAGTTAAATTAGAAAAAAAACGCAAGCATATTCTAAAATTTAAATCGATATTTCCCGCCGCTAGTTGAAAGTAGATCGCGGCTGTGGACACTATTAAAAGATTTCTTAGAGCTTTAGGAGTGAGCGGGACGCCACCATACCGCGTCCCGCGGGAGCGAGCGGGTCGGATAGATGGGAGTCGAATTTCCGTTAGTCGTGTCCTAAAATGGGTCCGACTCAGGCGCCGCTGAAAGCGCGGGCGTCCGTCTTTACGTCACCTAGAACCCCATATTTCAGGAAATCTAGTGGATTCAGCGTCATGTGTCAATGTAAGATGCATTAGTCTGACACTGTATTTGCAGATCGTGACCACCGCTCTGACGCACTCGCTAGTGAAAGGAGGGCCTAAGTGGGATGTCATAAATAAGTTACTTATACTACTATAATGGAAGGAAACTCTTAAAGACCTTATGATTTCGTCAATTATATTGCCATAGATAAATTTATATTAATACAATCGATTTTATTAAAAAATATTCAACATAATTTCATGCATTAATTTAACAATTATAAAATATAAACAACATCTAGTACCCGGAGACATAAAAGTAAAATTATTTTATTCTAACGAAACAAATATTTCTGGTAAAATAATTTTAAGGAAATTAATATGATGGGTAAAGGACATTTAACAATAAATGAAACTAAACAATAATTTTATATTAAATAGATTTGATATGAGTAACAAAATCGACTCTTAACCGCGTCATTATCAATTATTGAGTTTTTATTGTAAACAAAAGTATTTAATTTATTATAATGGATTTAATAATATTAAACAAAATAAACTAATAGATGCTGCATACACATGAGTGACTTCAATAATTGCGGCCGTACTTGACTAGGTCAGAGACCAACGTCTATGCAATAACTAACACAAAAAGTACATTATCATGATAATTAAGGGGTATGTACACTGTTCTATCGTTTGAAATCACGAAGGATTCTCGATAGACACATAAACAAAGAGGCTGCGACACGGTGCATCGTCCGATCGCCTCCATGGAGGTTCAATGTCGCGGCCACAGCTCCAACCCACCCGACCAGTCTCACTAGCGCCCCATCCGCCTGCAGTGCCTTCCGAAAGGAGGTCACTAGCACAGGCCATCATGTTTACTTCTCTATAATCGTCTCGGAAAAAAAACAAAATCAAAACGTACTGACACACGATAAACCGGCAACAAAAAACATTTTTTCATATCACAACTTAATTGGATTGCGTTAATGAAGCTATTAGAATTTATGCATTTAACAATTATGATAAAAAATAGATTTAAAGCTTCCGATTTTTTTTTTATTTAAGATTTTAAAATATTAAAAATGAAGAGGGCGCCCCAAGACGTTTACGAGCATTTTGACCTACTAGGATGTTCAAAGGTAGCAACGGTCAAGATGTTTGAACCCACTTTCTCCAAAACATTTTAAAGATAAACAGTATCATATGATGTTTTACAACTTTTATCAATCATTTTAACGAACGTCGAAAATTTGAAGTTAGAAAGTAGTCATACGCGATATCGGCCTATATAAAAATCGGTATTTAATAATATTCTATGTAATAATAACTACGTCAATCGCTCTAGGCGTAAAACACGCTGAAGAATGGATAACAAAAGAATGATTATAAAGCCAAGGTTAGAAATTACATCTAGGAATGTAGATAATAAAAACACATCGGCGAAATTGATTCACTAATAGTTTAGTCAATCACCACTGAATAAAGGTATGTATAAAATATTAAACGTACCAAAATATATAAATCTCACGTTGTTTCAACTAATTGTTTTTTTTAATCAATCACACCAAAGCGTTCGAATTACGACCAGACTTTTTTGAAGGATAAAAATTTAAAATTTAAATTTAGAACGCAACGGAAACAGTCGACACCCACAGTTTGCCATTGTCATCTTCTCGATATAGTTTTTTTTTTAATTTGATTGATTTACTAATATATCTTGTAATAATTCGTGGTAAATATGAAAAAGCTTATGTTAGGATACGGTTGACGACAATAGTCGAATGGTGGGATTCGAACCCACAACCATTAGGCTATTGACGCTTCAAGTAATACATTAATATAATGTTATTATTTAAAAGTGGCATTAGAAAATGTCAGCTTTGTAACATTGATGCAATAATTTTAACTTTATTTATTTTATCATTTAAAATCTATTATTTAATGACCTTTTATTTTTGTCGCCGGCTATCTTTGGCACAAGTTCAAGATTCAATTCCGTCAGCCGGGTCGCTACAAATGTAATAAATAAATTCTTTATAAAACGTGTAATTTGCCATCATTAAGAGACACGATACGAAACTTGTTTAAAAGAATTTTAATTTCATTATACATGCTTCGAGGTTTGATATTAAAAATTATTAATATAAAGGCATCGACAAGACATTTACTTTGTACGATGTTTAAGTCTACAAAATCAAAACTGGTAGAAAAACAATCTTCAACGCTATTCAGTAAAAAGTGTTGCGTTTTTAGGTTAACAAATTTAATTCAAAAATTTAATCACAGTGACATCAAAGGAATAAAACCTTTTTGATGTCAAATGTTTACAAAAGCGCCCCCACTACCGCCTACGTACGAATACAAAGGACTTTGCTGTTGAAACCTTAGTAAAAGGTCGGAGTGGCTCAGTGCCTCAGTGGGTACGCCTTTTAGTACTCTAGAAATACAATTCCCTTGGTTGTTATTGACTGTACTTAAGATTTAAGGAAACGCGGCATCGAGATTATCACTAACGGTTTTTTTTAATTTAAAATGACAACTAATAATCTATAGTTACCTTTGAGTGTCGTATTTCAACTGTTAAAAAATAAAAAAAATATATAGGTTGTTATTTAAAAAAAATAAAAAGGAAGTTATGTGTACAAGTTTTGTTCTAAAATAAAATTAAACCAAATCAGTCTACAAATATCTGGCATATTGGACTCTCAGAGTCCTGGAATGGCGGCCACGGACAGGTCGACGCAGCGTGGGTAGGTTTCCCGCAAGATGGACCGATGATCTGGTTAAGTTTGCGAGAGCATCCTGGATGAGGGCGGCCGAGGACCGATCGTCGTTGCGATCTTTGGGGGTGGCCTACGCCCAGCAGTGGGCGACGTGTGGCTGATATGATGATGATAATTGGACTCTCGTATTTTACTTTTAATGTGTTTTATAAAAAAATAGGAATTGGAAAGTAAATATGACTATTTAATTATGATGGTGATGATTACGATATTCTATGTTAACCATCATCATCATCCTATGTTAAGAATTTGAGTAAAATTAATTATAATAATAATATGTCTGTTACGAAAACCATATGATTAATTTCCGAGAAACACACTTCCGTATGATTCATTGGAATTTATTGAGGTCAATAAAACTACCTGCATTTAATTGAAAGCCAACACGACTGTCTCGTACGAGTAACTGATACGACCGCTTATAACTTCGACACGAATTCTAAATATGTTATAATTAAGAATAATTATTAACAGTTCTGTGCTTTCATTACTTTGATATCTAACCTTACCTTTATAAATTGTTACTACAAAATATATCGGATAATCATAGCTTATCCAGAATGATTACTAGAATTGTAAATATTGGTCCTATATCAAACTTATTACTAACATCATGAATAATTGGAATAGATGGGTATTTGATAGAAGGTATTTCAAATAGCTAAACGAATCTGGATAAAAAATTGCACTGAGATAGTTTATCTAAGTTATGTTTTTAATAATTTTTGAAAAAAAAATATTACACTGTTTATTATATAAAATATCGTCAAAGCTTAGGAATTCGAATGGTTATTACAAGTAAGCTGTATTAAAATTAATTCGTGGAGATTTTCGTGAACCATGTAGGTCTGTATATTTTCCTTATATACGTCATACTGTGTATATCTTAGTCAACACTGGTGATAGTGTTTCTAGTAAAAACCACAAGACAATAAGACGCAAACTGCGCCGTGGTACCCTTGCCCACGTCAATAATATAATTTTAAGTGGACCGGTTCTGGCGCGGGCGGTCAACTAAGCCTATACATGTATTCTATTATAGATACCTCTAGTAGCTCGCATAGAAGGTATCTGCACACATGTAGCTAAATCTTCACGTCCCTTAACACTAGCTTTATTCTTTATAAGTGTTTCTTTAATGACTTTCTGTTCAACAATTCATTGGACAAAATCATTTGAACGCATCCTTTTGCAATCTTGACTCAAACAATTGAAGGTCAAAAACACTACAATACATACGGACATTCCAATGTTATCAACGCACTCGTTATTCGTCGCTGTTATTCTAAAACACCGTGATACTTTCACACGAAGACAGAGCAATGCACTGTTCAAACAATGCAAGTACTGACATCGTACTGTCTAATGTTCTGCTCTCGTGTGAAAGTATGAGATAGTCGCCCACTCGTCCCACTCCAGCTCTGTCAACTACCTTATCGTACCAGCCCATTACCATGGACCATGTCTCACTTTTACTACACTGTTTTAATTTGCTTATGACACACCTTGTTTGTGTTTAAAAATTAGAACAGGATGTTTGGTCATCGGCATTTTAAAAATATACTATGTAAGTGAAACTTTTGTTAAAGCGTCTATTTTAGTGATACTAAACTGATTAGAGTCTTTAAAAAAAAACCCGATACATAGAAGTAGGTATTTTTTTTCTTCCTTGGCTTAATGCGTACGGGATTGAATACTATTTTATCATCATCATCATCATCATATTCAACAGCCCTTATTTTATGCCTTTCACTAAACTGGTACTGTTTTTCCATTAATGAGTAAATCTTCATCTTTCAGATTTAAATATCATACTAGTTGTAGTTTTAAAAGAAGTCAAAAAATATACAGGCCCAGTGTTAGACGTTAAAATTTCGCTTCGGTTTATTTTCGTAAAAAAATGTTGACAGCCCGAGTTTGACGGGCGGAGTGGCAGCGTCCAGCGTCGTATGAAGGCAACCGACGGTTATATTCCTAGCGTAGTGTTGCCAACGTCGTCTATTTTCGTTCCTGTCCTCACGCCCACGCGAAATGCTTACACTCACTTGCTATTATAATTAGAAAATAGTTCCAAACTAAATTTGTAACTAGCGTATGTACTCGTGATTTATACATCGGGATATCATATCGGAATACGTCATTGAGTTAAAATTAATTGTATCAGTTTTGTTTCTAAATAAATCACGATTATGCAAATGTATTACACAACATTACACGATCACTGTAGTCTCCAAAGATTTCATTTGTTTAATAATATAAATAACTGCCAAAAACCTTCACGAATTTAAAAATAGAAAAGAAATCTCTTTCCTTAATCTTTATACGAATTACATATAAGTTAATATACTAGTCAATTCAATAATTTAATAGCATTGTCCATATATATTAGCATAGTTATCGCTGCAGCGGCCACGTTCATTGATTATCTGCTCAGATAAATCCATCAGCTGTCGCTACGAAGCACGAGGGGAGCTGCGGGGATATAGCTTCACCTATTGTTTGCTGACCATGGATTTGAACGTATAGAAATTATATGTTATTTATAAATTATATAACATAAGTGCATTGAAGCGCTAAGAGAATAGAATGCTTTAATGTTGGGGATTTTATTGTGTAGTATTTAAGGGGACTTAGATTTAGAGGATATGCGTCAGAAGTGTGAGTTCAGATATGACGGCTGACGGAGATGTATGGAAGAGTGGTACTGTGCCGACCCTCCGTAGGGAAAGGGCAGGTTGATGATGAGACATAGACTGGAACCCTATCTAGAGCGAAGACGGGAGCCAATTTGACATTCACTTTCGTATTCTAGTTTTAGTAAACTGAAAAGGTTTACAAACGTCCAGGTTTTTTTCTTACTGGTCTTACAATTTAAGTAAAATCACTAATAAACAAAACTATTCGCTTATTTATATCATAAAGATTTTAATACTGACATATAAATATTTACCAAAGTTTACACTTAAATTACGACGAATAACTTTTATTTAGAAAAATTGAACTATATCAAAAACTTTCTCATACCTTATCTATCTATAGTCATCCATATAGCCATCGACAAATCTATAGATCTTTCTAACGCCTCGTAAGTCAGCAAGCTTTACTTGGATTATTGTAAGACTAGCGTTGTACAACAGATCAACTTTAAATAAAATTTACATTTAAAAACTGCGATGTTATATAGGTATTATATTTCTAGAGTAACCATATATTTGTATTATATTTATCATGTAACGTTTAATCTTTTATCAATTGATACATTTATGTAATACTAAATTTATTAATATGAAGAGTCCGGAGAACATCTCGGCCCATACCATAACATTAGTAATGGATGACTGTATCTAGTCGATTGTTTTACAAATAGATCACAACACGGCTACTGTTAAAATTGTTCACTGTAACTCTAGACGTTACTCGGAACGCTTCCGACATACATATATTTATAAAATAATTAAACCATCTTTAAGATATAAAGTGGATGAGAGCATAAAATACAGAAACACCGATCCGTGGATAATAGAACAGTAAGTCTGGTTATCGAGTAAAGCCAGTAAACATATTTGAAACGTCACTAAAAAATTTTCATATGTTTGCGTATCCATTCTGTCGTAATTATAAAAACAATGTACGTTGCTGTCAAAAATGCAAAACATATTGTCTCGTATAGGAGCTTGTTAGCTTTCCATTTATGAAAGTATCAGTAAGCTGATGATGTTTATGATCGTATATAGCATACCGCGCCCTTGACATTGTTCCGACCTTTCCTCACTCGTAGAAGGGGTTGTGAGTCAATGCTGTTTGCGGAAATCTCATTTACTAGCATTGTGTACAGTTTTCATTTGTAGTGTCCTTTTGCTTTATGTAAAACTGTTTTAAAAATACTATAATATCTTTGGTACATATTCTTCATAATTGTGTTTACATGTCTCGCTGAATACGTAATATATAAATATACACAAAACAAATTAAAATTCCACCAACAAATATCCCTCATAAAAATATTAGTATACGAGCCAATGGTAAGATTAAAGTCCCTATCTATATTCGGATTTCGACATAACAATGTCCAACAATAGATCATTTGAATGCAGTGGCCGACTTCCAAACGTTCAGTCGTCAAGTGGGCGTACAGGCTTGGCTGCTGGGCCTGTTTACATTGTACACACACTAAATTCAAACTAATTAGCAACTCGCATTAGTCAGAATACCTCATTACGTGATCGATATATTGACGGTTTAAAAGTATCTTGACTTTTTTTTTATTACTTTTTTATACGGCTCGTTTTATTTAAATGTATTGAAATGTGAAATATTTTAAGGTTTTTTATCGGTTGTACTTTGTTTGAATATTTACGACTCTGGTTTGTGAACAATAAGCGAAATATATCGTTTGGTTCGTTCTTCTAAAAATAACAGACCAAAAAAAAATTCAAACGAGTCCGATTTCTATTCCTTCAAAAAGCAAGCGTACCTCTTAAAAGACTGGCAACTATTTGTAGTTCCTCTAGTATTGTGGACGTCTGGCGTCGATCACCATTGTGATCAGCGTAGCGTCTCCTCTTTAAAAAGACTAGGCACAAACGGCATTGGGATTTTCTTTATGTGTAAACATACGTGTAAACCTTGGTGTCGGGTGACGAAACATGCCCCTATATAGTACAGCTATTATTGTTTACGTGTCTGAATAGACGCGTTACCTTTTGTTTCGTGCATACAAAATGCCACATTGTTCACGAAAGGTGCATCCGTACATCTGTTCAATATACATCTATTCCTTTATGACGGGGCTCTGTTATAACATGTTCCTTATGATAATACACTGGTATATGTAATTATTTTTAGAGTAAAAAAAATATTGCATCATTACAATAGTTTATTTATCCACTTGTTAAAAAATAATATGTGATTATAAAATCATAGTGCCTATAGCCTAATTGTTAAGGGTATTCCCGACCACATAGTCTAGAGTTCTAATCCAGTTATTCGACTGGTGTAAATCATATTCCAGCACAAGTTTAGTGCTTACTTGAATTGTTATAAAATATCAGTAAATTAACAAAATCTGGTAATGTTAAAAAAAGTATTAAAAAACAGAATTACTCCTAATTGCTAACGTGTATGCCAAAGTAATAGTTTATTTCCAAGGTAACAGTATCTATTTACACCTTTCATAATTCGAAGGCCATATGTGTAGGCTTCCTGGCTTATGTATTAGATATTATATGGTTCAGTAAATAAGTGACGTATTATTTTCTTTTAATACCATATGTGGATTTTTCGAATTCATAAAAATATTCAACAATTATATATGTTATTTATTACAATATAAAAAAAATATTTTCATTTTTTCGGTATATCATTAAACACAATATAAATGCCATGCCCAAGTCTACAATCTTTGTTAACTCATGCCCTTTCACCGAGGAAAGGGCATGAGTTACTGGTTTCTTGTCTTTTTAACATACTTGTTGTAAACCACATCAGAAGCCATTCAGTTAACTTGTATTTAAAGTTCACGACACACTTTTTCTTATTTAAAAAAGTGATGATAATTTTGCATATAATTATCTTAAAATAACTGTCTTTTTTTATTAATCTTTTTGACCTTAGTAGCCAAGGTGCTTTATAAAGAAATTATTCGAAGTTAAAACTCATTGGGAAACAGATACAGTTTATTTAAAAGTAAATGAATCAACGATATAAATTACGTCGTTTCTAAACAAACGCATATTCTTAATTCAAACTTGAGAATAATTCGTGTAATTAAAAAAGCGCCAATTCCTTGATTAAGGGTACAGATATTCGATGTCGAGAGTCAGAATCCCGCCATTCATCATCATCATCATCAACAGAACCCCTGTCTGCCCACTGTTGGACATAGGCCTTTCCCAATGCCTTCCACAGTATGCGATTCTTCCGCTTTCCGCATCCAACGACCTCTTGCCGTCCGCACTAAGTCGTCGGTCCACCTGGAGTGTCCTGGAGTCCCGCCATTCGACTATTGTAAACTATATCCTAGCACAAGTTTAGTGCTTAGTTTGATTCGTTAAAGGAATGTTAGTGAATTAACCAAAATCTGCTAATATTTTCATTGTTCAAAGAAAATATTTCAATAGTGGAATATAAAGTGTGTACACAGGGCTTGTTATCATACTACTCCATTGGGCCGAGATAGCGTTTCCTGGCGGAACAACCGACTGTCATTTGTCATTGTTACATTTCGATTGAAACGTGCTATCTGCTATACATACAATTTTCCCTTCTGGAACATCGTAATAAATAAATGTATTTTAAACTAACATATGTAATGCCTATGGAAAGTTGCATTGCAATATATAAATAAACTGCTTAGTATATAAACTTCTATGTCTAAACTTAATGTTACGATGTCATCTTTTTTTTTTCGGGAAATCCGCGATCGACTCGTCCTATCGTTCCGTTTAACAAGTGCAGATGAACTAAACCAAAAATATGTAACGAAATATCAACCTGCTCTTTTCCCTACGGGTCGGCATAGTAAGTACTACTCTTTCATACATCTCTTACAGCCGTCATATCTAAACTCACACACTTCCTACGCATATCTTCACGCAAATCACTCGCACCATCTACGGTCTTTCTCTACCTTTATAGCCATCTACATTCAATATCATCGCCTTCTTGTTTATGTGGTCATCTCTACGCATAACATGTCGGCATAACTAACCTTTTTGTTTTTTTAATTTTTCAATCACTGACGCGACTTTCAATCTTCCTCTAAGATACAATTTTTTTTTTTATTTTCACCTTTTATTAAAGTCTTAATCTTAAATGATTCTAAATAAACTTCAGCTGTTTATCTAATCTGTTAAGAAATTGGTGATAACGAGACGGTAATAAACTGTATGTGTAACACTTAGAATGTTGATGAAATTGCGAAAGTGAAAGTCAAATTCGTTATGAGGCTCACGTCAAGGTCGACGCATGCCGAGGTAATTACACTAACACTTTTATATTGAAGTTCAACGCACTGTTACTCCTGCGAGATAACAACGTTTGAAACGGATTTGATGCCTTTTTTTGTTATTGTTTTTTTTGATACACGAAAGACGGAGGACCGTGTGTTGTGGAAGACATTGGTGAATGCATAATGAGCAGTGGTCAGACAATGCTATTTTTGGTAAAAAAAAAATTGATTTGAATTTCGAACTACGGCGACTACTAATTATTATAAAAAAAACAACTTTAAATATTTCATTAAGCTGTTAAAATTTAATTTACATTCTCCTTGTGTGTTCCTCTGTATCCTATAAGACTGTATTAAGCAATCACTGAACAGTTTAATGTTATAGTACAGTTTACAAAACATTATTGAAACAGTGCTACAGAAGAATAGAAACGTAAGACTTCTTAGAGAGAACTAATTATGTATTTGCATTGAAAGACTTGAAACTGTTCATTATGAAAAATGATGTTCTCATTCCGCAATACGTTCACACGATCAACACTACGATACAAATGCAATGCAGAGTAAAGTATTAAAACCTATTTATTTGTAATATAAAGAATAAACTTGAAGTATGTCACATACCATTGATGATTCAATTAGTTTTTTTACCGTACTTGTATTATAAATATAAAATACTTTTGTAACCAAATCTAATACAAATATATAAAGATTAATAATAACATCACTATATATCACACCTTTTAACTACTACAATAGGACTGGTTGATGTAAACACACAAATATGTGCGCACAGAACTTGTGACGCTGTCAACAGACTGTTTAATTTCGGATAGAAGAAAGCTTCGTTACAAATAATATATTCGTAAACTTAGACAAGACCGTGCGCAAAACTAAAATAAAATTTTTAAAATATTCATTCGTACGTCTGCGTTATATCATGTATACTAAACTGTACATTAAAATCTGTTCTCAGCATGTTTTATATAAGTTTTTAAAACGGTTATTATATCATATTTAAACCTAATATCACTTCGATGTAGTAAAATTCTTAGGCACTTCGAATTAGCAAATATTTCTGTGTGTTTCAAAACTCCAGCAATTAAAAAAGCAAACAACATGACTTGAGTACTGCTAGGTAAACTTTTTTTTATTGGTAACGGGGGGGAATCAGAAGATACCTTGCCTTCTGGGATGAAAGGCAGGGTTATGTGAGATTCGTACTCACTAAAACCCCCTCGGTGGCCATCCTCAAGTGCGATTGCGAGAGCCCCGGGATGTCTGGAGGAA
>JAODUI010000006.1:4371798-4383634 GCA_027563995.1 Papilio gigon | reverse complement strand
TAAAATGTTTTATCTCCAATAAAAAAAACTTTAAAACTTTTGAATCGTATGTGAGACAAGGTTGGGTGGAAAGTTCTAACGCCCTCTAGCGCCAAAAATCGGCAACGCGGGACCACACCATGTTACCGGTCTCCCGACAGCTTGGTCAACTAGGTAAATAAATAATTCTTAGATTCCTTTATTATATTTCCAAATGATACCTAATGAAATATATCATCTAAAGTGACAGAGATGGTATCGACCTATCTATCTCAATTAATATTAAAGTGTCCGTATGTATTATGAAAACAATAATAATTATCACTTATTGAAGTCAAGTACATCCATCATTTTGTGAATTTGGATGCAATGTTTTCCAGGTACCCTATCAATTCTCCATGTTAATAATTTTTAAACAATGAACATTTATAACACGGAACTTTTATTGGAACGTACCTGATATATACGAGAATAATATAAACTACTCTTCAAATTCAAAGCTGACAAAATCACGAGCAATAACTAGTATAAAAATTAAACTAATTATATTGCATAAAACAGTATTCTTATGACCTATCATATATATAATAAAGACCCAATTAACTTCTTTATTCAAGTTTCTATTATCAGTATTGATATCTGTAATAAAGATGATATAATTTAAATGTTCAATGCGTAAAACATTGACGTAACTTATTCCTTACACAAAATAGATTAGATCTGGCAATGATATATAAAAAGCAGCTAACATTCTCATGTACTTAATATATAAATATATATAATGAGTCACGATTAGGACAACTGGTCGACAATTGCACTGTACACAAACATACGCACATACCGATAGCTCATTTGTTATAACATTGTTTCAACACCACAATAACATAAGAGACGAATTCGGCTCGTATTAACTCGAATTAGCCCAATAATGCTAACAACCGGGCCCGATCTTGCGTCATTATTTATTTAAGGAAATATTTACACAGATACCACGATTCGGCGATGTTTCGAAAGATTTATTCGTAGCAGAACTTTATTTATAGAGCAGTGTAAAGTCGGGGAACGTGAGCATGTAGGTTTATAACAAGACGATTAAAAAATAGGATTAAAAAATAGGAATATTACTTCTGTTATTGACAACCAAAAAAGAACTAAGTTTTATTTATTTCATTTATTCACAAATACATGCAACTTATTTACAAAAAATAATTTCAAGTATTTTAAATATGATATGTATATAAAATAAAGTGATACATGAGAAAAAAAGATGTGTCTTTAGATGTTTTCTCTTGAGAACGAGAGACATCTCTTCGAAGATTGAAGCCTTGGACCACATATAGTACTAACTTACAAAGCACGAAACTGTGAATACAAGATATTTATCTCAATTCTATTATTACCACTGCACATGTTTTATTTTTGAATTCAATTCGTTTAATAGAGCGTAGTTAGTTATTAAAAAAAATGACAGTAATTGGTGAAATGAGAATTCCCGATTACAGCATTATTTCATTGTAAAGTTTCATAGTTTCTAGAACGTTCGTGGTAACAGACCGCGGATGTTTCACTTCACTAATAGCCTTCGGGAGATGAAAATATCTCGGTCTACGGATTCAGACGCCTACGCTGAATCGTAACACAGCCAGACAAATATTTCTTTAAATCCCTAGCTGGGTAGTATTACTTGAATCTTTCTAAAATTGGATCAGCTTAGTTAGTTAGTATCAAGCATTTGTTAAATAAAATTTTATTTTCTCAATGTCGATATTAAGTCGTGAGAGAAAACTAATTCTTGTATTTTTAATTAAACATTTAAAGTATCATACTACAATATAATAAATAAAATACATTGTGACATTGCTGCCATCGGCTAGGCCATATAATTGTTTAAGTAGAATTAATTCAAATTCAATTTTATTAGTAATAAAAATTACACGTCACCTATATATGTTAAAATTGTCAAAATCCTAAAGTCAAGTACAATAGACACTTTGAAACAATGTCAGTAGTTATTAGTCAAACAATGAAATTATAAAATTTAATTAATAAGATCGGAAGTAAACAAAATAACATGTGAAGTCGAAATTTCATTTAAATAATACATCTACGCTGTACAGACCAACGTTACATAGAAATCCTTTTAAACTAAACTCAGAACTGAATATATAAAATGTACACAGTAAAAAAGTGTACACGTCGCGAGTTTGTAGAAGCATTGAAATTAAAAAAAAAACTAACGTACAAATATTTTTCCAAGTATTGAACAGCTCGATAAAGAACACACAAAGAATTTTACACGTTCGCAAATTGACACGAGTCACAAGATTGTGTGAATTCATTTAAATATCTATTCTACAACCAATTGGTTTATAAAAGGTACAAAAAAACTACACTATTTTAAACTATTCAATGTTCTAGGTCGTTGATCCCCTTATCGGTTATCGTAATACATGCGTTTTATATCTTTTTTTTCTGTTTACTCTAAAGATAAGAGTTGTGTGATGAATTGATATTAGGTGAGAAAGGTTTGCAAAAATAACCACAGCAAGAAAAGGTTACATCTGAAGTTTAGAGGCATTTCTGGGTAGATTTTTTTATAAACATTAATTACGTTTGACGAAAGCAAAAACATTTTAAACAAATCATGCCAAACCAAAGGTATTAATCTAAACTTAAACGCCAATAGCATAATGGTTAAGGGTTTCCGGATTTCCGATCACGAGGTCGAGAGTTCAAACCCCGCTATTCGACTGACGTAAACCATACCCCAGCAAGAGCCTAGAGCTTAGTTGTTTGGATAAAAGGAATATTAGTGAATTAATAAAAATCTGCTAATGTTTAGAAAAATTCTTTAATAACTATTATTAACACAAATTCTTACACTTCAAAAATCACTTTCTAAGGGTATGATGACCTTTAGAATGTGACGTCATATTTCGGTGTCTTATAAAGTTCCAAATTCAAATTATATAAAAAAGATCTCCTTTTAAAACACAATCAGACTTCATCAAATGTATGTCGGTTAACGGTCCCATTATTGTTTATAGAAAAGATAGTAGACACGTTGGCTGTGTTCCAAATTGTAACACCTTCACAGGTGTCCGACGTACTAAACAAAATTCCGACACACAAAACGTACTCGATACATTCAACTCCAAACGGTTCTCAATTGAACATAGCTTTAATTTATTTAATTGATAGCTTACTAATATAAGAGACAAATGTGAAACTTACACATCAATAAACATTCTAATAAAAAACAATGACGATGTAGTTAGAAGTTTTTCTATGAATAAAATATTCACTGATTTACTTTTAATATTTTACAATGAAAACAGCGCTATAATTAATAATCTTGTATTAACGATCTTGTTCAAAGTTAATACAGTTCCAAGGAGTTTTTACACATCACTGCAAAGCCATATAATAAAAAAGAAGAAAACGCGATTAAGAAAAAGAAAACACAATTTTTTGTCGATAGTGACTTGTCTTTTGGACGTCGCGTTTATACAATGTTCGTTCTGTTAGTATATTTTCCTTTTCAAATATACATTTTAATTTAGTATAGTTAATCAAATGCCGAACGATATACAGATATTTTACATTAAATATTAGAAAAAAAAAAACTAAATTGTTTATGTTTGATTTACGTAATAAATTCGATTGCACTCAAAATTTATTTCGGATCTAAGCAAATTAATTACATTCGGCACAATCTAAAAACACTAACCGTAAATCTTAAATGTAAATCAACTAGAACAGTTTGGAATAATTTTATTGCAATTCGACAGATATTGGAATGGTTAAGGTATCATGTTTCAAGTATATCTCTGAATTAATTAAAAGCAAATATTTTTTTTTTATTTAACAATCTCTTTGCAAAATTAATTTAAAAGGTGCATCCTAGAAATGAACGTGAATCAAATCCAAATTCGATTTTAATCTAGAAAATTGATGAGTAGAATTTATCAACCGTTAGTCTTCACATTAGCGGGTATCGTCTTAAGATCAATCAAAATAATCACCAATTGTCCTGTCTCTTACATCCGATCACTTAATATATTTCTATAATAAATAATCATCGAATCAATTGATATAGTTCGGTACATGATTGCTCTTCGATCACAATACAGTTTATCTGGAATTTAAGACGTTAATTTTTAGTATCCACATTCTAAATATGTTTTGAAACCCGTAGCTAGATCGGTTTAGTCACACCGATGAGGTTTATAATCTTGAACTATCAAAATTTTACAGTATTTGTTACCTATGATATAGTATATTTTAGTAAAAAAAAAGAATATAAATATGAAATTCAAGACTTATACGTTTCTTTATGATGTGGTAAAACATATAGTTTGTATTTTATTACATTTTAAATACCAGCTAGTGAAATATGCAAGCATTCTATTCAGGAACGGAGGTCAAAAGTTTGTTTATAGAATCGAATGTCAAACGATCGTTCATTGTCGTAATAAATCCAAGGTTTCGTTCGTTTCAGTTCATCGTGATAGTTGACTGTAAAAAATTATGTTAGAGGACTTTTGAATATCTTTCACCACTTGCAATACTATTAGCGATAAATAGTCAATAATAATACAAACACGGGCGTTTCTCTGATAAATAATTCATAGAACATCATACCTTTTTTCGAGGTCTATCCGATACGAATCTTAAATTTATTTTGGACGTTTAATTGGTTTTAAAATATGTAATCACACTTTCTTGCTTTCTAAACAAGTTATTGAGTCACTTTCATCAATATTCTGAACGCCTCTCCACGGATCCGGTGTTCCGGCGCAATAGTTCATATTACGGGTCAAGAAATTGTATACGTGAATAAAATATCACATTACATTATTATATTAATGAAATATTTGCATAGAATTGAGTCACACGGACGCATTCATTCATGCGATTTAACTTTGGCCTAATAAAATGAAGGTTTATTAAAATATCATTCTGCCAAAACGACTAGAGCTCTGACAGATAATGATTTCACACAGATATATTGTGTAATTTACAATAATCATAACTCTTGATGAGTGTTACAAAAATAAAGGTCCACAAATGTGCCGTGAGCCAAATAACTCTGGCAAAAGATAAGAATGCATTATTCAATTTAGAAAAGAACTAAATTATAATATTATTAACTAGATTATAAAAATCGCTAATTCTATTTCAGAATTGCTTTAATGATTATTCCGATACTTTCTGAAATCCTTAAGAAATATAAGTAACGGTGTAAGTAAGAAAATACAAGTAAGAACGTAGACACATTTGCCTTGAGAATGGCCCTTCGTGTAACAGATTAAAGATGGCGGTGGACAGTGCGACATCGGGCGAGCTAGTTCTCTATACCCACCTGCGTTTATTTTAGAACTGCGGCCGCCGCGGATGCAAGGTAATTCTAGATATTTTCACATTCTAGGTCACGTGCGCATTGTCTCAAGGACGCACTCAAAGGTCGTCATCGAGTGTTTTGTTTAACTCTACTACGATTTATTTTGCATACCACGTTATTATACAATCGTACATTTTTTTAGTTTTCACTTTAATTTACGAAAACATAATACATCAGTTCGTTAATTCTGGTGTGTTCAAAAAGCAAGAAATCCTTTTTTTATTTAGTGTATAAAAGCAGATGTTCATTGAACGTATCGCATTTGGATTCCTGACTAGTACAGTGACAAGACTTATGTTTAGTTGATTATATTGCGTTTTTTCTATAAATTATAGCCCAGTATAAAGTCAAAATATAGCACAAGTAACAGCGGTAGATTAAAAACGTTCATTTTTTTTATTATTACAATTTTAGTAGATTTTTATTAATCTACTAATATTTCTTATAACCATTCCTTATAAGCTTGAAAAAGCTTGTGTTAGGTACGGTTCAGAACAATAGTCGAATGACGGGAACTCACGACTGCTAGATTGGTAGTCCGTGGCCTTAACCATAAGGCTATTAGCGCTTCAGTTGTTTACTAAAACCGTATTTATCCTCTATAATGTAATGGGAACGTTGATATAGTTCTCTTGTTGATTTGCCGCCTTCTATTCCGAATATTGGTCACTGTAGTTATTAATTTGTTAACATATCTGACTTATAATGACATTTCTAATGCTTAATGTAATTAGTAATTTATCTAGTTCCTTTCATTTCGCCGAACATATCTCATTACATCCAGCAACCGTTAGTGACACCGTTAATCGTTTAACATACAAGTAATGTGTTCGCTTGGTGTATGTCATATCAAAATATATATAAAAATAAAATCAACTGTCTGTTTAAATATATTTGCGTATATTTTAAAAACGAAACGATTCATAAATAAGGCTTAAGTGTAATTTGTTAGATTATGTTGATCGTATGTGCTTAGAGTCGCTCGGCGGGCGATGAAACAGGCGGGGAACAATACTCGTTATTTCCCTAAGAGATAAAATGCGGAACGAAGTTATTTGACGAAGAACCAAGGTGGACGACGTAGCTCTCAAAATCTGTTGGCTGAAGTGGCAATACGCCGGTCATATCTATCGGGCCAGTGACGCCAGGTGGCGTAGGAAATTATTGGAGTGGAGGCCACGGTTGGGGACCAGGTGTGTGGGAGATCCTTCCTCCAGGTGGACCGACGACATAGTGCGGTTGGCAGGAAGTCGTTGGATGTTAAAGGCTTTGGGAAAGGCCTATGTTCAGCTGTGGGCTGACAAGGGCTGATGATGATGATGATGTATCCGCTGCCAATCATTAATAAAAAAATACTGTCTCTATTTAAAAGGAGATTGAGGTACAACAAGGTATGACATTATTGTATAAGTTGGCAGGAAATTTACAGTAAGGAAGAGTTAGTCTTCGTTGCCATACGAAGCAGCGGCGGTCGGTAGTATATTTATTATCTCTTAAAAGACGATCTTCAGCCATGAGTCATTGTGTACCATCGCAGTAATGTCGTTGGGTCAGTTTCGTCGCGCGGGCATTTTTGCGATGCTTTCATCGAATCGCATATATCAAGGTGACGTCGGCTTAGTGTCAATGACTTTATTGTTTACGATGACTTTGCAAAGTACGGAACTAATGCGAACAGTTGACCCAGTTACTTATATAATCTGTTACATTTTAAGGCAAAAAATCTGCAATGGATATTAAAATTACGTGACGTCATCAAACGAGTAGATGTATGGATACACATAACATGTTATGCCGTGTCTCTAATTTTATTGGCTGTTTTATATTTAATTATTGTTTATAGATAATCTGTCAGTCTAACCGATGTGCTCACGTTACCCCTTAACAAGGGCTTAGGCCGTTGCAAATTGCTAAGCCTGCTGTCGTTACTATTAAATTGACACTTTGTAATGTTCCTTAATATTATAACAAATTATAATTGTATAAGAACAATCTAGAAAGGATTCCGTAACAGCTTATCGATTACTTTATTGTTGTGTGCGCTGGTATTTTTTACCCGCATTTCTATAGCCTTTGTTTATACCTATCGGCTCTGTGAATTATTCAACAATAGAAGTATCGAGTCGCTCCGCAGATAGCATCTACATTTAATTAACTATAATAAGATTTCTTCACTAAGTAATTGTGACTATGAAAATCGATTAATTCAATTAACACGAGGGCGGCGAGGCCCTTTGATTTGTCAACGTCACTAAAGTGCATGATTGCAATTTTATTGAATGGACTGCGCTCGGTTATCTGAGAGAGGCCTTGAAGCTTGTTTGCTATAGACCAATCCCGTTTGAATTTCATAGGCGTGGCCCTAGCAATGTATTTGCCATTGGGACGCATTTGCCCCGGCTTGCGGCGCGCCTATCAATTTTGTATGCGATTCTATTCGCCAAGAATGTTGCAATGAAGTAAAAGTATTCAACGGCGACTAGATAAACCCGTATACTGTATATATTATGAACATACTTTCTTTTAAAACAACTTCTATTGCAACTAAAACTTTTTTTTTACACTCATAAATTCGACTCAACGATATGGACAAAAAACTAAATCTGTATATGCAATAAGTCCTAAGTAATAATCTTTTAAGACATACAATGACCAAAATATTATTCTGCAGCATTTAGACGAAAGTATTACCATATAAAGGTAACTTGAGTCACGATTTCGTGTTCTCCAAATTAGTGCATAGACCATAGACGTTCTAAAATAAAATAATCTTACATAAATAGAATTAGGAAATCCTATGGCTTGAATAGAAATAGTTTCGTGACTGGATTTAATGAAAGGAGAGTGACAATGCAAGTAGGCTTACAAAATCACCGACTTATAAGACAGATGTTTGAACGAACATAGAAAGTCAATCTTATAAGACAAAATTGTATAAATCAATTTACCTAAATTAGATGACAAATAAATCATAACATTGAGTTTTAATTAACGATCTTGGTTAAAACGATTGAGAGACTTTTTTTTCGGTATCTGACATTTCAAATCATTGTGTTCGATATTTAAAAATATTAATTATACATTACAGTTAACAGAAATATTGTATTATTATATAATACAGTTATTATTATAATAGTCAATATGCTAAGAAAATACAATGGTTAGTTAACGCGGGTAATGTACGACAACAGCAGTCATTTATTTGAATATCCAAATTGAATTGAGAATTTACGTGCCAATAGCACAAGAGACCTCGTTTCGCTTGAACTGCTTGAACATTTGAATAATTACTTTATCAAAATTATTCAAAATTGGCACAATATACTTTTAATGATTCATGTTATTAATTTTGTTTTGAGACCCGGTCATGTCAACCGCCTTCTTTGTAACGTTTAGTACGACACTTAGCGTCGTCTAATGGCTCATTTTAGCTTAAGAAACACAGTTCCCCACCTACCACAGAAGGCAAAGCCACAGCGATCTATTGCATAATGTTTTGTTAGATAAAGATTTCTTTTTTATTTTAAAACTTAACGACCAATCATTGGTGTAGATCTTCAAACACTTAAAATCTTAGCACCTCCAGTAACCGCATACGGAAATTGCTGCGAGACGTATGACGGCATGGCGATGATATCAACAGCATCATTGCCGGCTTAGTCGCTTGCTGCAAACTAAACAAATGACGTTAAACATGCTGCCGAAAATACTAGACTTTGATGTTCAATTTTTTTATATAAAACATCTGTGTCTGAGGGTCGTTTATTCCAATGTTTTATTAATTTACATGTATTTAAAACTTCACTTATTAGACATATCACGTATTAGTAAGTTTACCCCCAAATATAAACATTGACTTAAGTTTGTAGTTCTAGAATATGTCACGGAAACGACTTCTACATTTAATGAATTACTTAAATATTTTGAATAATATTTAAGCTTTTTCTTACAACGTAATACAGCCATATTGTTAACTACAAGATTTAGTAATTGAAATGTAAGCTAAATATTTTAAAGTAGCTATAGGCAGTAGAAGTGTGAACACAGAGTGGTAATGCCCCTTGCAAATTCGTCCGAGGGTCGGACCCCTCTTCGGCCCCTACTCGTTGCAGTATTGATTCGCTCAAGTGCAATAGCTGTTTTCCGACGTACTACCACCATACTTGTTTAAATAACAATAGAGTTTAACAGTAAAATATTAAGTTTGGTTTATTTTAATTTTGGAATTCACTATGTATGTCAAGATTAGGCGTTAAATAATAATAAATTCTGCTTCTTTAACAATGTTATTCCATTTTCAAATCGATGATCAGAATATGTCTTTAAATGTTCGTATTATGGATTGAAATCCTAACAACTGCCGGTCGATATTTTAGTGTTAAGTATTTCAAATGTTTATCAGTTTAATTAATCCTTATGAGACGGGCCTCGTGAAAGTTTTGATACATCTTGTATACTACTCTTGTATGTGTGATTTTTGTATCAGTTTTATTTTATATTTGTTTGTCTAAATAAATAAACAATCTACATTTGCCTAAGATTGATTTACTGTTGAAGGTAGACTACACCATCGCTTGTTGCTGTGATCGGTCCCGTGCCCCAGGGTACAATGGCAATAGACTTCGAAAAAATTTTATTATACAGTTCCTATAAATATTTCTAAGTCCTTTTATCTTTTGCATAAAAAAAATTACAATACTTTAAAACGTAATACCCATCTAAATGTAGAAAGGTAGGTTGCATTGCCCATTAACCTTAGGTCAGAGTTACGTCCACTTTTATGAAATCAATACATTAAACTTACTATTCAAATAACACTTTAAAAGGTATTTCAAACAGCTCTCAGATATATGTTGGTCATAAAAACGTCACGTAAGTCGACACAGGAATTTATGATGGTTTGTTATTGTCGCCATATTTTTTTCTGAAATCGTTAATTTCAATTACATTGACTTTACACCACGTCAATATTAGTAAGTAGTTAAATTACGGATTTTGTAGTCGGAGTGTATTTATTTTTGATTCTTCGTAATTCGATAAAATATAATAATAATAATAATAATATTTTAATAATTCTCAACAATCATTGGGGTGACGTACTAAATAGTGGTTGATCTTCGGTTGATGATGTTGATGATGAAGAAGAGAAAATTAATTCAGAAATATTCTCTAATATGTACAAAAATATTGTGTGTTAATTCATAGAAAACATCGAGAAATATCTATCACGTTATAACAGTAACCGGTTATTTCCGCGGTAATTAGATTAGCTATGTATTTGAACATAGTATTGTAATCCTAACATTTATTCATGTGTATTTTTAAAAACCGAATAAATAACGCGGGAAATCTGACGTCTCGAATTCGTACCATGTTTTTAATTATTTTTTTTCTTTCAGACGTTCACAGCATGGTGCAACAGCCACTTGAGGAAAGCCGGCACCGGCATCGAGAACATCGACGAGGACTTCAGGAACGGCCTCAAGCTGATGCTGCTGCTGGAGGTGATCTCGGGAGAGACGCTACCCAAACCCGACCGCGGCAAGATGCGCTTCCACAAGATCGCCAATGTCAACAAAGCCTTGGACTTCATCGCATCCAAAGGTAACCTTGATAATACTTAAATCTGGGAGTACGTAAGGAGTACGTCTGGGAGTAATCTCTTTCCTCGCCCAAACCTAATAAGTAAACTGGTACTTTAAATACAAAAATAAATAATAATTATAAATCCCCCTCTAACCTTAGGTCTGGTTTCTTGTTTATAGTCACTTGTCATTTGGTATGTAGAGGATGTCCAGAAATATTTGGTACAACAAAAGAGGACAGATCTCGCCAAAAATCTACAGTTATTTATGTTGCAAATTTTGTTTCACTACTTTTTCTTTCTTTCAATTTCAAATGCAGGGTAAATGTTCTGTTATCATGTAACGTCGTGAAGGAATGTAAAAAAAATACCTTGGCCTGGTTCATATATTTAAATGCTTCACAATAGCGCACTATCTCAACAATTAAATAATTAAACTGTACAATGCTTAACTTAAATGAAAATGTATTCGCTTTAATACAAAAGTATTTTAGAAACATTACCAAGGAAATTGACATTAATTTAGCCGAATTGTCACTAAGTAGGCTTCTAAATCGAAACTAACGATCTCCCTTAGTGACTCAATGACTGATTCGTTGATAATGGAGCAAATATATTCTGTTTTATTATTATTTTCAACATCAGATACATGTAATTATGAATTAAACTATTAAAACTTTCGCCAGACATTTCACTATACTACTTATAAAACGGCTTAACTCACGTGTATATCGGTGTCAGTACCGACTAGTTTCGAGCCCTTCAGGGGCGCATCTTCAGAGTGAGTGGGATCGGTACTATTGCGCGTTCGCGGCCCGTCGCTCACTGTAATTATGAAATTTTAAATACGAAAAACACGGGAATCGAAC
>JAODUI010000006.1:4317242-4344988 GCA_027563995.1 Papilio gigon | reverse complement strand
GCAATATGCAATCACAATTAAAGACAAGCACATCGTGCGTACAGTAAATGTGCATAAACACTGTTTAAAAAAAAAATTACCGCCCAAAATGACATTACTAAAACACTCGTTAATGGCGGACGTTTGTTTTTTAATAAGAGGCCAGTAACAACTTTCCCATAGAATATTTATGTAGTAATTAGTAATATCATAGACTAACAATTGATTTATTTGTTTTGAAATTAAATTGCCTTTCTCCGTACATATTATTTAATAAACACAAAGGTATTAGATAGATGATAAGAGATAGAAACATTTAGTATTTGTAAAATTTGAATTTTGTAACTAAGGAGGTCCGAAATCTTTTTGCTAAAAACTATTAAAATACGAATATGTTATACTTTTTTGATTTAATTAATCTTAATAATGTTATAAATGAAGGGATTTAGATGGATGGATGTTAGTAATTAAGTCTAAACTCAAAAGAGATCTAGAAGAAATTTGGCGTAGAGTTTGCTGTCTGAAATAATATTTAAGATTACTATTTTTTGCGCGGAATTTAAAAAGAAAGTTGCTGTCAATGTAAATATTTAAAAAAAAAGATAAATTATAAAACATAATTACCTCTCCAGAATCCAATAAACACTTTATAATACAGATGTTTTTGCACATTAAAATTCTTGAATCACCCAAATATGCATAAATAACAGTCAATCACAAAACGAGAACGTTGACAGAGAAAAAAATCGATATACTAAAGGGATTTTCACTTTTTAATTATCCAAAAAAAAAAATGATCTCACAAACTGGTCAAACTAGTTCGTAAGTTTTTGGCGGGAGCACAGAATGAGTGACCGATCGCGGAACACGACCGTCCGAGTTGGGCTTTTGCCCGATACTGAAGTTGTACTTGCAATGAAATGACCGGTGAGTTACTGCCAATTACAAAATGCGCTTACAATACACCTTATGCTATACGAATAAGGCTGATTATCGCTTAACTTAGTAGCATGTAACATTGCCGTTGGTATTCGTAACGACAAATTTATATATGGATATAAATAGGACTTATTCCGTTGTATTAAGGTTTATTTTCGCTTGTGTTCCGACATATTTATTTTAGTTTCCAAAGATCAGACCACGCGTTGCATAGGTTAATAATTCCAGCACAGATATCCCGCACCAGGTATTTTGGTGTTAAAAAAAAAATTCACACAATAGTTGATGTAATCTTTTAATATAATCTTGTTTATAATTATATTATAATACATTTTAGTTAAAAATAAGTGTATCGGACGAAGTTTGAAAGTGGCGCCGGTGATAGAAAATTTAAAAAGCAAAAGATTATTGTATGGACATGTGTGGAGAAGAACAAGAAGGTGATGAGGATGGCTAAAAAGGTAGAGGAAGACCGAAGTGTGGATAGATTGTGTGTAAGATGATATGCGTAAGTGTGAGTTCAGAGACGAGCTGACAGATATATAAAGTACTGTGCCGACCCTCCCTAGGAGAAACAGGTTGATGATAATGAATATTTCGGTTAAAACGATATATCGGTTATAGCGACGAGAATTAGTTCAGAATATAACGCCATAAAAAACCTTAAAAGTAACGTTCTATTATGAAAAATATCGATTTTTAAGACTCAATATTGGCCTTTTGATGTCGTTATAACAGATTTTCATTGTAGATTGAACTATTAAATTAAAACTATCGTGAGACATTTTACTATACTATAAAAACGACTTAAATCAAATGAGCGACGGAACGAACACGCTATAGTACCAATCCCGCTCACCCTGAAGAGTCCCCGATGGACTCGAAACTAGTCGGTACCTTACACGTGAGTTAAGCCGTTTTATAACTAGTATAGATTTAATTAATAAAAGGATAAAATAATTGAATGAATGCACATGTAAAGTCATATGCCAAAACTAATATTGTACTTGAATCCATAGATACCTATCTATAGGTGGAGACTTACCTACAAAGATATCTCATCGAAAGTCGATTTTTGAATTGCCTCCAAAGGCATAATTTCGTCTTTTTCACGCATATCTATAGTCGATCAATCTACACCTATGTTAATTGTACTGTCCAATATTTTTCGCTTTCACTGTACCTTATTAAGATCAATAGATGACCTTTTTTAATTATTAAAATATTTCATACGTTAAGATAACATCGCCTCTGATAAAAACTTATGTGTGTCAATTAATTTTAGTGCCCTAAAGAAAATTATAGACTTACTGATTTAATTGACCCGGTGACTATGACATCATTTTTTTTAATTACATCATCAGCTCAGTATACATCGGTACAGGGGCATGAAGCCTACCCTATTATATTTTAAGAGAAGGAGGTAACGCATCACAAAAGTGATGACGCTAATGAACACCTACAATACTAGAGGAACTATTGATGCCTTTGAGAGAGGTACGATCGCTTCTTGAAGGACCCTAAGTCGTCTTGGTTTGATCACACCGTCGAAGCCTTGTCACCTTTAATATACTTTATTATTAAAGGTGACTAGGCCATGGTTAACAAAGTTTTTAATTTACTTTACACACAACCAGTCATCATTGACGCTGGCTGGATTGACTGGGCGTCAATGAGCTCACTGCTCACCATTTTTCTTATAAAAAATTAAGAAAATAGCATTTTTTACAAACAACATTTTCTTATCAAAGTACTTGTCAGACGGAAACAAGACCAACTCGATGTTACATCGTTTAACAAAGTTCCTATGACCTTCCAGCATCAGATCAGCTGTCACAATAATATAGCACCGTCATGTTACACGCGCGAGATGTCAGCTCGCACGGACACTGGGGAGTGCAGCGAATTTAACTTGCCTTCGATCACTGACACGGTGGAGGTGAATTAAAGCTTGTAAAAATTCTAGACTATATACAAGAGTATAATTTCGAAAATCGAATTCCGTTTTTTTTTTAAAAAAATTAACAATCAAAATTATAAAACAATTAAAAAAGGTTACACGTCAAAACAAAGTCGACATTACTGGCCGGTATAAAATGTCATTGAAGATGAAAAAAGTTATTTTTAATTGTCTCAACTGTCATTCGTCAGACGGTGTGCGCGCCAAAAATATTAAAAAAAAAAACATCACGTAAACATGTGACCTACATAATGTTCAAGGTATATTAATAAAAAAAATTATATAACACATTCCCATAGACTTAATAATAACTAATATACACGCTGATGATGACGTAACGAAGAATATGATGTCTATGGCTATAAAGGTGGACTGGAGGTGTCTGAAAGATATGGTAGAGAAATGTGAGTTCAGATAGGAGCTGACAGATGTATGGAATACATACTGTGTCATTTTTATGACAGGATTGTCACTGTTTGCCTTTAAAAGGCATTTACTGTTTCACCAGGCTTGAGGTGGAGGCGCAGAGGGCGCTTAGCATACTGTACTGCCACTATGCAGGGTACAGGGCAGGCTGATGATGTAACAAAAAGTGCATCATAATGCGTCTCTACCAAGTCCTGTCACAATTTTAAAACATCATCAACCCTTTACCCTACAGAAGGTCGGTACAGAACTCCAAAAATTCCACAGTTCATATCTTTCACACACCTTTCTTTACCTTAATAAGCAATCAAACGATAAATACCAAAGTTTGAGTGTACTTGAAAATAACTAAAGTTACTTCAAAGAGATATCTTCACGACACTAACGCGGTGTGGGACAGTAAATATCAGATAGGTGTGACACTCCAGTGTTTAAGTGGCAGTCGATATGTCTTACAGTACTGCAAGCGATGGTCCCAGTGTGGCCCAAGTCACGCGATCTAACTATACACACTCACATATCAAGTTCAGTGTATCGAGGCCTTTTTTTACGCTGTATGCATTTCCGCATCCCCCCTGTTTCCGGAGGGGCATGTGGGACTCACGAGCCGAAAATCAACTGGAATACCCACTGAAACACAGCGATGTCCCTTCGCGTCGCACTTTGGCTGGGCCACGGGAACACTTTCGCAATCTACCGGGACCCAGCCGACGCCGTCCGCGTTGACGGACCCACCTTAGAGGGCCGATAGAAGCCCCACGCTAAAATGAACCTACCCTAAGTCTATTCAAAGCGAAATTCCTCCTATCATCTTCGAGCTGGTTGGCAACATTGAAGAACAAGGAGACGAACTCATCGGGCTGCACGGGGTTGCGCACCAGGCTCTGGAACTTGGAGACCAGACGCTCCAGACCCTGGAAATAATGAAACGTACGATATATTAATTCGAGTGATACACAAGGATTCGAATCCATAACCAAATATCGGTCCGGCGGCGCGCTGCGGCCTGATTGGTTGTTTGAAAGAAGTGGGCGGAGTCTGTCTCGTAAGGAACAAGGCAATAATAAAACCGCGGAGGGGTCTGTCTGTTCATGAAGCCGCTAATATATTTAAAACGTTTTATACCTTATGTAGTATATTGGTGTAGTTCTCCGACTGCAGCCATTGATCGAACTTGGTGATGGACCCTGAGCACTTGGTGACGGTCTCCAGCAGCCGCATCGAACCCGCGCCCGTGCCGATAATACTGCGTTTAAGTGCCTGGAGACAGTTGGGTTAACACTGTTGACACTTGAATTGATGGCTTGAAGGCAGGAGGCTTGAGCAAATTTGCTTTTTTTTTTCTACAACCACTCCATTTAACCTCTACGCTTGTTATATGGTTTACAATAGTCGAATGGCAAGATTCGAACTGTCGACCACGCTATCGGAAATCAGTATCTTTTATCATTAAGCTATTGGCGCTTACTGTTCTTATTTTAGCAATATTACGTTCTCGTTGTTTATACTTAATATTCTATGTGTCAAATATTGCGTCAAGTTTTAAGTTTTTTTTTTTAATTATTCTAGTCACTTGACAAATAAATGACTGAACCATTTGTTTATTACATTATAATAAAGTCAACATACCTGTAGTTGAACCGGCGTGTGGTCGCCGCGCAACGTCGCCAGGGCATACGCCTTGCAGCGCGTGGCGAGGTCCTCGTGCGACAGCGTGCTCAGCAACACCGCGGTACCATCTTCACGACGAGCCGTCTCCAGGATGAGCTTCGCAGCCGCGCTCGACGCCTGCCATACTGAACACGTCACGTGCGCGTTGGGAAACTCCGATCTCACTTCCTACGGAAGAAAAACATCATTATAAAAAAAAAATAAAAGCTCACCGTCTAAGCATTTTTTGTTTAGAACACCGCGAAGGGGTCTGACTGTACATTTCATATGACTCATCTACACTAAAAATCAGCTAAATGCATACATTTATCAGACATATGTGTAGTAATTCAATATGTGAAGTCAATTAAAAAGCGCCAATAGCCTAATGGTTAAGGATACGGATTTCCAATCATGTGGTCGAGAGTTCGAATCCCGCCATTCGACTATAGTCGTGGACCATATCCCAACAAGCCTAGTGCTCAGTTGGAGTGGTAAGAGAAATATTAGTAAATTAATAAAAATCTGCTAATATTTCATACAAAAAAAAAATGCAGTGACAGCGCTGACTGTGGACTAGTTATTTAGAGAAGGTTACCCTCAGTGGGGATATGAGCTGATGAAATTATGGTTCGCCTGTTACTAACCTCCTGTGATTTGGTTGGATCACAGACCACACAGCGCACTTGTCTCCAAGCCGGGTTACAGGATTTGAAAGTTTCCAATAACCATCTCAAATCTTCACCTATCAATGTTGATATACCTGCAGAGATAATATAGATTAGGTCGTTACATTTATACATAGATATATATCAAACTCTTGTTATCTTTATAAAAAACGTTTCATCATCATCATCAAATAGGTCTTTCGCAATGTCTTCCACAGTGCGAGGTCCTCCTTCCACATCCAACGACTTCTCCGTCCGCTCTAACTCTGTCCACAATTATATTATCTTATTTCTAATTTTAGAAATAATTCTTTTTTTATACAATACTAACTGACCCAGCGAACTCTGTTTCGCCTTAAAGGCAATAAATAAACAAATTTTTGAATTTATTAGGAAATACAAAAAAAAAAAACATTTCCTCCTCGGGAAAAAACGTTTGTATGGGAAATGGAAAAGAGCTATTTTTAAAGCTTTTACGAGTGTTTTTCTAATTTTTCTCAACTTTTAAACCTTCCCTAGATCTCCACGAACATTCCAAGACCAAGATAAGATAAATCCGTTCAGCCGTTCTCGAGTTTTAGATAGACTAACGAACAGCAATTCATTTTTATATATAAAGATAAATATTTAATTACAAGCAATATTTATATGGATGTTTGTTATAATGTATTCACAAAACAGCTGTATAGATCTCGTTGGGAAATGACAAGAATGTTAAACATTATAAAACATATAAGCTACCAATTATATTTTTTTTACTTCCGCGCATTTTTTTTTAAATAAAAACATTGCACACTATCAAGAACTATAATTCTATATCATAACTAATCAGTTAATTAGCAATAAATCCTGAAAGAGCATCACGCTCCTCCATTTCAGATTTATTTATATCATTAAAATTATTCACCACACTTCGTGTTGATAGTGTATTTATTTTAATGAGAATATAAACCAGTATTCCATTGTTTATATTAATTTATTCAACATCATTTTCAATAAATATTAATGTAATCTTTTGGTTTAATGCCATTAAACAATTAAAGTTTATATCAGCACTGCACAGTTCGTAGCATCTTTACAAATACGTTAAAAATAATTAGCAACATTGTAAAATGTACTTAAATCTAGAATTGCACAAAGTTTATTACTATGATACTGCACTTACAATTTATTTTTGCTTGATGGTAAGGTATTAAAATTTTAAAATTATTTAAATATTTATAACAATGTAGTATTTAGATAATCTTAAAATTTTAAAATAAAAAATATTTAAATGTTATATTATAATAAATATTTAATTAAATTTAAAGAAGTTATTAAAATATAAACTACACCGATCTACACGTGAGTTAAGCCTTTATTGTAAGTGGTTTAAAACCCAAGATCTTATAGTGAAGGAAAACATCGCAACCTGCACATATCTGAAGAAATTCAAATATATGTGTGAAGTCAACCTGCACTGGGCCTACGTGGTTGACTATGGCCTAGTCACCCCTAATAGGGTAGGCTCCGAGCCCCTATATGGAAACGTAGAGTATATATGTTTTTTCGTGGTATCGACATGTTATGCGAAGAAATGATGAGCACATAAACACGAAGGTGGTGATATTGAATGTTGGTTACTATAAATGTAGATGAAGACCGAAGGTGTGTGATTGTGTGAGTTCAGATATAACGGCTGGCAGAAATTTATGGAATGGTAGTACATACTGTGTACACCATCCACAAGGAAATGGGCAGGTTGATTCAGGCATCTGTCAGTTAATTAATTATATAAAAATTCTCACCATCATTCCAGCACCAGCCACCGTCATAAGCAATGACCTCAATCCATCGCTGACATTCTGACTGAGGTTCCTCCCCACCAGTTGTGTATCAGCTGACAAACGGTTTACAAGCTCTCCAGTCGACGTCCTGTGAAACCAGGCCGGCTCCTGGCGCATGATCGCGGCGTATGCTTGTTTGCGTAAAGATTGCGTCATCCTTTGACCTAAAAGTCAAGCTTTTATCAAATTATACCTGCCTTCGACACTAAGAACATCCATTATTTATTACAACACCCATAACCTAGTGATTAGTATACGGGTTTCCGGTTTAGTCGAGAGTTCGAATCCCGCTATTCGACTATTGTTATAAATCATATACTACAAGTCTAGAGCTTAGTTGGAATGGTAAACGAAATTATAAAAAAACCCTAATGTTTTTAATTAGAAAAAAAAATATTAAAAACTACTGTCATTTCTTGAGGTTATGATCAATCAAATGTTGGTAGATATTGTGTTTTTTTTCAAAGGAATTTATAGTTTTCTGTGTAAGTTTGTACATACTCGTAATTGCAATTCTAAATACTGAACTTAAAAAAAAAAATTACCATGATATGTTTGAAAAAACTTCGAACAGTGAAATAATAATTATACATAACTTACCTGATATTGACATTAAATATACTCTTCCGAAGTTACATAAGCCGCCGAGAAGGAATACCCCGCACAACATCAAACACAAACTATCAAGTTTCTCCGTGGTGGCACCGAGGTCATTTGTACTACTGTAAATTATATCTAAAACTTTTCCCAGGGAAAACGGAACAGCTATAGTCACGCTTGAGGAAACAATCAGGAAACCAATAGCACCTGAAAACAAATAATTTTTATCTCATGTATGGTGGAAAAGGAAAAATTAAGATAGATTAGGTCAGTGCTTCCCAATATGATTCCAATTCAATAGTTAAGGGGGTTGATTCAAAGAAAGACAACACAATTTTAAAATGTCATTAGTGACGAATTTTACAAAAAGGCGAATTCTTAAAAAAATGCTGTAAAAACCAATAAAAATTTTAAAACTGTTAAGGTAGAGCATGGCACAAAAAAAGTTGAGAAACAATGGATTATGTATTTTTCTTCCTTTTCCTTAGTAAACAATGGTTAGCTTAATTAGCATTAAAAAGATTAATTACACTGACAAAAAGTTTTAACATGAGATTATAAATCTGTATTTTATTATAAGCTCAATGTCTTAATAATAAATAAATATGCAGGTGACATCTATATATTAATACAATAAGTACTTAGTGTACTCAAGTATATATTATTTTTTATATATAAATACTTGTGCAAACACAAGTGTGTGTGCATACTGCAATATGTGAAGAACAACAACCTAATAATAGGTGGCTATATAATACATGAAATTAATTTTAAGATAAAATTAAAGAAATAAAAAAAATATACAAACATTGTTTTGATAGCAGCATACAGTTAGATAAACTTTAGTGTTTTTCTGTGGCCTAATCAATGAAAGGTTACAACAGATAACTTACAAAGTTTAGTCTCACAAAAATGGTTTAGGTCTTATGATAAAGGATAAAAATGTTTTTGAAAAAACTAAGATAAAAATAATCATGCCATAGTAATAAAAATTATATAAAAACAAATTTCCGTTCGTTAGTCTCAGTAAAACTCGAGAACGGCTGAACGGATTTATCTAATCTTGATCTTGGAATGTCTGTGGAGGTCCAGGGAAGGTTTAAAAGTTGAGAAAAATTAGAAAAACTCCCGTGAAAGCCTTAAAAATAGCCTTTTCCACTTCCCATACGAACGTTTTTTTCCGAGGAGGAAATGTTTTTTTTTGTATTTCCTAATAAATTCATAAATCTGTTTATTTATTGCCTTAAAGGCGAAATAGAGTTTGCAGGGTTAGCTACTCATATTATATATTATCACCAAAAGAATGACTATTATACATTTTACTCTTTAAATTATTGGGGAAGGCCTATGTCCGGCACTGGGCAGTTAAAGGCTAGCGATGAAGATGATATATTTAAGTAATAATAAAAAAATATTTATTTTAGACTTAATAATCATGACCTAATCTACTATAATTTGTTACTATATTTGGTAGAAGTTACATGTTTCATCTTTAATATAAAATATTTTTTTTCTTATAATCAAATATGCTGTATTTATTTAAGACATTACAGTTTTTGAGTGATAATAATACTTTTTCATTTGGGAATAGACATGATGTACCATGAACTTATTTTCAACTTTTTTTCAAATATACTGGCCAGTATACTGATACTAACACATGATTTACTTTACTAACGTAAACAAAGCAAAAGCAGACATGGTAATCTTAATGAGATTTTAAGAAACTGTATAGAACACTGGAAAAATATAATAATAAACACAAAACATACCTGTTAACGTCCATTTTTCAGGAGCAGCCAGAGAAAATAAACGTTTTAGTTCTGAAGATTTAGATTTTAAATCGACTTTCTTCGTTGTCCCTATCGTAGTTTTTAAATGAACACTTTCTATTTGAGAATTATTTCTTTGTGTATCAACCTGGCTACTGTATAATCTGGACTTTAATGACATTATTCCGCTTCCTTTTATTGCAGTTCTTTCATAATAGTTTTGTAAGGCTGAAACTTTGTGACTAGAATATAACCTGAATCCACAATGATGTCTTGCTTGGCTCCGAAAGGGTATTCCAAATAGTAATGGATTATGTCTGTTACATACTTTAACATTTAAAGTTATATGAACCAATCTTTGTAACATTTTGTATGGACTTTTTAAAACTCCTAAAAAATAAAACAAACATCTGTCTGTCAGGATGAAACACAGAAATGAAATTGTTAGATTATGAAATAAAAGTTCTGGCTTGTCATTGTCAATTTTAACCGTCAACTGTCAGACAAGAACTGTCAAATGCCAACTGTTTTCTCTTACGGTAAAGATCAACCACTTGCATATAAAACAAAAAAATAAATTTCGACTAGGTATCTTTCGTGACCCCTTATGGCGTATTGTGATTGTTCCCCATCGTAATATCTTTTCGTGTTTATCCAAAAATCAACAAGTAAATTTGTAAGGAAATTTGAAATTATACAAAGGTATATTGTGGGACAAAACCTTGACAATATTGCCATTTGCAAACTTTTCATTTCTACTATTTTTTTATACATCGGAGGCAAAAAATCACTGTCGTTCGAATAGAATAAGACTGCTACCTTTGTTCTTCCTATAATATTATAACTGGCAAATACTGTTTATACTATTCTCCAAGCCTTTAATTTTTCACTATGGTTGTAAATCGGACACATGGATATTGAATAAATAAAAGACAAAAATACGATCAATAAATGCTCACTTATTCTCACGGGATATGAAATCCGCTTGAAACAATACATTTAACAGAAATGTGTACATTAAATATTAGTTATAATTATACAAATAAAATATTTGCGAACAGAAACTACTAAAAAAAAAAAAATTTTTGCTAAACTACATTCAATATATAAACATATATTTTGAAATGAAGTAAATTAATAAAAATAAACATTCTTTTATTTCATTAAAGCAAACGCCTGCACTTGCAACAACAAATTTGTGCCAATATAAACATTTATATGTACACCAAAACTTAAAGTAATTTTATTAAGTGCAAAAATTTTGTATTAAAAAAAAATAGTAATCATAATCAGCTAATGAGTTGAAGCGTTGTAAATTTTCAATTAATCCTATGTTATATGGCGACGCCTAAAGACCTTTTTAAGTTATATAGGAACATCTTTGACTGGTTGAAATAATATTAGTGTTTTTTTTTTAATAGCAGCTGCTAGTTGAAACTTTAGATACTGTAAGAGGCTATATATCACACATTTACATTGACTACAACTCAAACTAGAGGATGATGACGTCCGCCGTGACGTACCCATTAGCGAACCTTGCTATCTCCGAGAGTGCGATTAAAACTATATAAACACTACGCAACGACAAGGAAATACACATTCTTCCAATCTAGACATTTAACTAACATTTATAAAGAAATTTGAACTGTATGATTAAGTACCTACTTGAAAACCTTAGCCATAGACATATAAGCGGTCCATAGATTAAAAAATGGCACAGAATATCAATAATGCATCAAGTTCTCTACACAAAAGCTTTAAGTAATTCTTCTGTCTTTGAACTGAGTTAATAATATGTTTTCTTGTATGTTTCTACAGTGGGAAACACATTTAAAATTTTAATACGTTAATATTGTTTTTAAATAAAGATAACTAAACAGTGACAAAATTTAGACTTTATAAAAACCAGAAAAGAAAATTATGAAACAATAAAAATTATTTTAATCTTTAAAAATATCATCATAGATATCAATTTTTTTTTCATTTGAAATAACTTTTAATGTGCTTCAGTTTAAACAAATTATGTGTTGCCAGTGTAGAATTACATATTTATCTACTTTTATTAGCCTTAGAACATTTATTACAATTATAATTATAATTTTATGTTTACATCTATTTCATTTAAATCTATTGGAAATTAATATTTATTTTTTTAATACAAATCAAAGTTATCAAACTGACACGAATGTATATAAACAAAATTTAACTATGTAAACAGAATTATGATAGCCGTCAACGCAATAAGGTATTAAGATTATACGAATTAATGGACGATAAGAACATTTTAATAAAATTTAAGACAGATTTGTTTATATATGCGTTTTATACGAAATAGTCGAAATTAAAAAAAAACTTTTCAAAATAAACGAGAGTCCTCATAATTTTTTTTACACGTTTTTTTTTACAATTTACGTAATAAATAATTATAATAATTACAGTAATATTAATCATAAACATTAAATTTCATAATCAAATGTATCGAATTAAATTTTAAACAAATAAATAATAATAAAATACTGGGGTATCGTGTTTATAGTATAATATTTTACTTAAGCAAAATACGTAAGCTCTTATTGCACATTAAATTAACATCTCAGACAATACATAATATAAAGTATAACTTTACTTACAAACAACAAATAACTATATATGTATTTATATATTATGTTATATATTAATAGATTATGTCATGGCGCCTCAACGAACTATATTAAATACGTTCATTGGGTATAATATACTTTGTAGTACAACGTTTTTGATCGCCAGAGGCTGTATGTATTATCGAATTTGAGTAAATAAACGCCCTCGCCGGGATATGTGTGCGACCCGGCGTACACCTGTGAAATAAAAAAAATAAAGTCTTTGAATGGGAAAAGCATAGAGTCAACGATCATAGATTCTAGAGGTGAGAAATGTATGGTAAAACAGATTAATTATCAGATATTTCTAATACTAAGTATAAAACACATTTATGTATTTAATTGTCGTACTGTAATGCAACGTTCGCAAGCCAAGTCGAGTCAAGAAATTCACAGATGTCAACCGGTGTCATTCAAAGAGTCAACTCTGAATTTGCCAGTGTACCTTAGATCTAGTAACACGTAACTTAGAATAAACTTGAGCCTGTTTGTGAGGACTGTATTTGTTGACGAGAATATACATAGTTTTTGTTCATTCTACTCACCTCCGTGTGGCAGTCGCGGCGGTATATGGGCACGACGAGGCTGACGGGCGGGCGCGGTTGGCCCGCCGAGCGCCGCTTGCCACCTACCTCGGGATCGAACGAGTTATCTTGTATTGTGAACTCTGACAACAAATTCACAAACATATATTACTAGGATGGAAATGAGCGATGACCTTTAAACAATATTTTTTAACCTTGAAGGTGGAAACACGATTACAAGGTTTCTGAGATGTACAAAGGAAGGACTGATTTACATGGAAAGACACTGAAATGTAACCATTAGCGGACATTATAACGTACCTTCATCACCATATCCGTCATCGTCGACCTCTTCCTCTTCATCACTCTCCGACACGTGGACCGTCACTTCGTTAGTCGGAGATTTGCTCCATTCAAAGTACAGTCCGAAACCTGGAATTTTTTAAATAAATTTAATAAATGTATGCATTGAAATCAAAGCAATTTTTTTAGTAATTATATATAACAATTAATTCATCTATATAGATGAACAGATTTAATTCTGTACTGAGACATATAATGGTCCTTAAGGGTATCCCTTAGATTTTATCATCATCATAGTCTTTGTCTGCCCACTGCTGGACATAGGCCTTTACCAACGCCTTCCACAGTATGCGGACCTCCGCTTTCCGCATCCAACGACTCCCTGCCCGCACTAAGTCGTCTATTAAATAAGGTTTTATTTATAAGTCACCATTGAAGTGCTGTTACCTATATCGTAGTTATCAGTGGCGAACTCCCAGCAGAGGCAGCGCGCGCGGCGGTGCGTGGGCACGCGGATGGTGACCGTCTCGCCCTGGCCCACCGTCAGCCGGCCGCCGCCCGCGCGCGCAGACTCCTTGAACGAGGAGATCTCGCCGCGGGTCCACATGCGCGCCTCCTCCACTGCCGGGAAACCATCTGGAATACATGAAATATTAAGGCATTAGATGGATTAATGTCATTGAAAATATTTAACGTAAAATTTTTACAGAATTTTAACATTGTTTTAATTAAAATAACTTTGTAAGTAGCTAATATTTTCAAATATCTTAACGATTAATTCCCCCATTCCTTTACACCCCGTTTTGACTGAAATAAAAATGTTCTCACCATCATCAGATTCTTCTTCGCCTTTTGACTCTTCATTGTAGTCCAATATCTGTGTTTTCTCTAAAGTTTGCATTGACCTGAAGTTAAATATTAAGAAAATAATAAATACCCTACCATCACTGAAAATTTCTTAAAAAATACTTCAACAAGAAAAAATTACTTTGTTTTGAATTCAGAAAACCTTGGTACGTTAATAGTTATTTTTTTTTATTAATAGCTATTATAGAAATTACTCTGTTACCATCATCATCATCATCATCATTGTCATCCTTGTCAGCCCATTGTTGGACACGACTCTGTTAACGCGGAATTAAAAATAAGACATAATTAGTAGCCTACATGTCCTTCCAGTTGTTCTAAATTTTTTTCAAATATCATCAATATCCGATGAGACGTTTTGGAGTCATGTCAACAAACATCCATCCAAACTTAATAGTCCAGTAGCTAGTGGTAACTATTAATGAATTATACCACCAATGAGGTTATACGAGAACTGCGGCAGTACAAGTGTTAAGCATACTAACTTATCCATGTCATCTCCTGCATTGTTCCGATTCAGGTTATCTTCAATGTCCACTACGGACTTATCTTCTTTTTCACTATCCTCTTTATTCTTGATATTAGAATTTGCTAATCTTTTATCAACTGCCAGCTGTTGTATATACTGCTGGTAATGTTGGTCTTGTAACTGTCGTATTAAGACAGCTTGCTGGTCAAAGTTGCCGGGGAACTGTTGCTGCGCGTACTCTAGGAACTGGTCATAGGTCTGCGCGTTTAATGCATCTTTAATTCTTTGCCTATAAGATAGTGATGAATACATTGTAAAAAAAAAAATATCATCATCATCATCATCATTATCTTCATCAGCCTTTGGACATAAGCTTTAGCTAATGTTGTCCAATTGGTGCTTATTATAAATAAGTCTTTCTCAAATTCATACCCTTAATTCACAAATCTCTAAAAAAAATTAAATGACTTTACTATAAAAAATTGCCTAACATATTTATATCACTATAGAATAGACACATTCCAAAAAAAACGTTACCGTTCAGGACTATCTATGTTTAACTGCAACACCAATGCTCAATTTACTAAACTAATAATTAAATTGAATGCCTTACACTTGTTGTTCCTCTGAAATCTTTGCGCTCTGTTGCTTTTGTTCTTCAAGTTCAATTCTGTTCTGGAGTTCTACATGAGCCCTCTCTTCTTCCTGCTTCTTCAGGCTGCGGAAAATAAATTAAAAACCTTATTAAGACCAAGTAAGATACTAATTTAATTCACTCATTTTTTATTAAATACTAGTAGATTTATGTTAATTTACCAATATTTTTTGTAACATTTCTAGGTAAACTTATCAGGATATGGTTTACGACAATAGTCGAACAGTGGGATTCAAACCCACAACTGCTTGATTGGTACTCGTTGCCCTTAACCATTACATTATTGGTGGTAATTCTTTCAAAATTAAATCATTGACTTACACTTGTTGTTTCTTGTCCTCCAAATCTTTTTGTATGGCCTCTAAATATGGTTTGAATAAAGGGCACAACCTAGAAAATCATTTTTAACTTAATTATAAACCTGCATTAAAGATATTAATTAAAGTAACTAAAACTGTATAAATCACAAACCTGTCCAAGGTATGCACAAATCCTGCCATGGCCTGGAACTGAGACATTTGCCCGAGAGCTTGCCATGCGGCCCGTCGGTCTCGTCCAATCACATCTAACACTCCCAGGGGCGTTGCTGAATTAACATTTAATGGACCATGTGCTGTTTGTTGAGTGTATGCAACTAGTTTCAACTTATCTTCATAACTCAAGTGCATGGCTTTACCTTCTTTGTCTGGAATGGCAGTGAAAACTAAGACAGAGTTTTGATATATGCAGCTCTCCGGAACTATGGGAATTGTTAAAGTCTTCAAAAATTACTTCCTAAATATCTGATGATCAAGGATGGAAAAATCTTTTTTTTTAAAGGGAATGCTTAATTCAATTGCTAGAGGCAAATTGATGAAGACTTCAAGCCATGTAAGTTACATTTTCATAACAATGTTACCACGTTGAAGTAAAAACAATATCTTATCAAACAAAAACAACATTAATTTAATTGCAATACTGTGTATTTACACTTTTGAACTGTAATCTTATCTGATTACGGTTAAAATATCAAAGGTACTAACTAGTACATAGAAAAACTACATTTTTTTATAACTTCTTGCACATATATTGCATTGAACTTATTACCACACAAGGCACTAAAATGAGACAAACTGTTAAAATTATATTTTAGGGCCGAATTTATTGTTGTTACTCTACATATCTTCCCATACTTTCTTTATTTCTATGTACAAAGATCAATAGTGGCCGTCATTTATTTAACACAGTACTATTGCTTGACGAGTTCTTTTATTATTATATCTAAATAACTTCTGTTTTCATCATTAACTTAAAGTAATTTATGATGCAGTATTAGCGTCAGGAGATAGACTGAAATAGGAATACCACAGCTGAGGAGTGTTAAAAATTTACAAAATAAACTGGCGTAAGAATTGTCAGAAATCAAATAAAGAAATCGTATATCCATTGAACAGATATTATCGGTTTGTTCATACTAAAATTAAGAATTTAAAGCACATAGAAATCAGACAACTTTTCAATGTAGAAAATTATGAATCAATGAAAAATTTGAATAAAGATGAAAATGCACCTTTGTAGAACGAGAGTCCATGTTTGTATACTTCTTTTAACGGCAACCCCCATTTTCGCTCTTCACTTTCTAAAATACCTTGATCAGTTTCAAGAGGAACTTTCTCAGGATTCACTTTAAACGTAGTTTCAATTTTACTAGCCATTTTTCTATAATTTTTTTCGTATGAAGCAGTATCAAGTCAACACTTCGGTAAATGTTTTTTTATTTGACAAATCATTAACAGTGCTGCCAAATCTAAATCTATAATCGACATTGCTTTTCAGGTAATTATTAAAATGATTGTTTTTTTTCAAGATCACTGATTTTATTGGTATATTTAACACGGCGATAAAAATGGTTTTGAGAGATTTGAGAAGAAACATCAATTTTTAACAAGTTAAGCACAGATTCAATTTTTGGCTTATTGTTTTTTTTTCTTATTGGATGTAGACACTTTCTTTAATGTCAAATCTGACATTTAACATCATTATTCTTTGTTAGTACTAGAGGTGGGTTATAACAGGGCAAACATAATACCTGATATTACTGTTACTTTTATCCAAAAATAACAGTGTTCTTTTTTTTTTAAAAACGACCTATTAGGAAGGAACATCGAAATATATAAAAATTAGAACTGATACAGACCAAAACGAACAGTAAAAAAAATTATTCGTACTTAAAAAGTAAAAGCAAAAAAAAAATCGACAAAAACCAAGACTGAAACTGTCAAACTGGTCTCAAGTATAAAAAAAAATAATTACAAAAAAAATAAAATACCAAGATTTAATATAGTATAACAGTCAGCTGTTGCCTTTGGCAGCATTGACATTTGATGTGTAATGTTTTCACAGGTATAATGACATCGCGAGAACAGGTAGCATCTGTTCTCTTCGAATACCTGTTATAATACCTGTTCTGATAAATACGCCTCACTTCTAATTATGACACATGCAATTTTCTTGTACGTCAAGCAATTTTTTCCATCTTTCCTGGAGCTAATATTGAATATTCGATTACCAAAAAAAAAAGCGAAACGTAAAATTATACAAGCCTTGATTAAAATGTATAAAATCTACATTGAAAACGAAAAACATTCTTTGAAATCGTCGCAAAACAACATAATATCGTCTATTGCATTGATTCTTACTTTGTTTACGCTTTGACTTACTAAGTGTGACCATGGAAGTGAACCCTTTGAACATATTTTTCGTGAAATCGGACAGTAAAGGTGATAGACTTTTGTTTAGATACCCCTATAAATTGGATAACAAAGATGAGAGTACTCAAAAGAAATGTGGACGTCACAATCCGTACGCTATTAACTGTAATGAAGATCTGTTGCAAAATCCGCAAACACAAACATCCAATGTCTACAAAGGTTTGTATTGACTTACTTAACTTCTAAAAATGAGATTGTATACATACACATGTAGTTTACTAATATATCAAAATATTTATATTTTAGGTCAACTCAGTGGCTTCACAGATGAAATGCTATCAACATTGTTTGCAGTGAAAGCTGAACTATGTAACAGGAAGTTTGAACTGAAAGTGAATGATGTGAGATTTGTTGGCCATCCAACTTTACTACCTTACAGAACAAACAAAGATGATACAGCTGCTATGATTCTTATAAATATTGTATTTGCTTTACAAGCATCTGCAAGCCACTCTATAGGTTAGTTGATATTAATTATTATTTGTTGTGGTTGTCATGATCTGTGTGAAATAAATAAAATAGACAATTTTCTTTGCATGGGTCATTCAAATTCATTTAGACATTAAAATCACCAAATAGTTTTTTTTAAATGAATCTTTATATTTATAGTGAAATGCTATTATGACCTGAGTAAGAGATTGGGCAAGGCTTTGAGGCATGAAGAAAAGAGATGTTCCTATTTGACCGAAGAAATGAAAATAATGGTAAGTTGATTTTAACTTCATTTACTATCATCATTATTTTGATTAATAATCTGTCCTTTTGATTGAAGTAAAGATTGGATTGGTTTCTACAACTCCATACCTAGAGCTTAATTTGTGTTGATTTGACCTAGTGATAAATATATGTTGGTACATATTATTTCCAGTTAGCAACTTATGACGAGGTTTCAGCTTTGGAAAGTGAGGTTAATTCCAGAGAGAATGATGAGGACGAAGAAAATTTACGTCACTCTGTCAGTTCGGCGACGTACAGTAATGAAAATTGCGGTGACGGCTCTCCTAAATCAGCATTTCACTTGATATTGCAAAGGAGTTCATTGGCGAGGTCTATGAAAGCAGTATTTGAAGGGCTCAGTTCCACAGGTAAAATATTATTTTACATTTTGATAATGTTAATACTTACTTACTCTGTGGGCACAGCTACCCAAAGTGGGTCTTGGCCTCTGACACAAGAGATCACCAAATAGTTTTTTATCATTTTAAAATAAATGTAAAACGGCTAATACTTTCCTATTAATCTGGTTGATATCCTTCTTCTATTTAGTTTATAACTGTCTCTGAAATGGTAAAATTCATGATGCATTTTTTCATAATAATTTAACGTTTTTTACAGGCATTGTTCAAGTTCGTATAAACAATTGGGTACTGTTATCATTCTGTCTGCCGCACAAAGCTCATCAGATACACAACCGGGGACTGATCATTGAACCCGAATGCATAGACAAATGCCTGCAGAAGCTGAGGCCTTATCATGGCATCTTACTCATGGTATGTTTCATAAACAAAAGTCCAATGTTTTTAAAATTAATTGCAATATTGTGTACACTAAAATACAGTCTCGATTCCCTTTTTCATGTAGAATCAGTTGAATGACTTTGTTATATATGTAATACATCAGTGTGGTAGGTCTTAGATTAAAACAATTTCAGTTATATCAAGTAATCAACATCAACATCTCATCAGCCACATGGCCCACTGCTGGACATAAGCCTCCCGCGAAGATAGCCTCGGTGTGAGGTCCTCAGTCTCTCTAAAACTTTGACCACGAAGTAATATTGAATTAATGAAAACATTACAGGTGGATCCAAATGAACTTTTAGCTTCAATTCCTCTCGATGGTAGCCCGGCTTTGTTGAGGTTAATCAAACTGTACAGTCCTTTAAAAAGTCTGCAGACTCTCGCTATTGAAGCTGATTTATCTTTTACACAGGTGAGTTATTAATCAACACTATTCACACTTTGAAATATGAGATTTTTAATGAAGCTATAAATTAGCTTAATGGTATGTAGACCGAAAAATATTGTTACTAAATTCCTTATATGATAAAAAACGTTCACATTGGTGAACACCAAAATTGCCAGCAAGTCATAAAAGTATTATATTTTACAATAATTATATACAGAGGTAACAAGATGCGCGTGACCTTGTACGGCAGCCATTTCGGAAGAGGAAGATGGCGTCGGTGTTGCCATCTATCATAGATTGTTTGTGCTTATATTCCAATATCAACACTATTCGTTTCCAGGTGTCCCAATTAACGGGTCATTTAGTGTACTGGGCGAAAGCGACAGTGGTATATCCGCTGTGCGAAGGCAATGTGTACGTGGTGGCCCCCTGCGGCAACGTCAACATACACTCGCCGCTACTCGACGAGTTTGCCAAAGAGTTCCCGGGCCTGTGTCTAGTGCAAGTATGATACCTATCTTATTTTTTTTTATTTAGATACAGTAAGAGTTGTGGGTTATATCAGCTAGTTTTTTTTTTAATGCCGTAATTTTATGATTGGCCAGCGACCAGTGACCAAAAGTAGAATAACTTCTTGTTTAATAGAATCCATTCTTTTAGTTTTGAATTATCACTGTGATCACAAATTCATGAATTTCAATATAATTATTACTTGATAATTTGTAAATAGTCGTATGTCATTATATTTATATGTTTTTCGTGGTGTAAATATGGATGTAATGTACATGTTGCAGATGCTAAGTGAATTCTCGCTGCCGGCGCCGCTGTGGTTCAAAGCGCGCGGTGTGGGTGGAGCGGGCGGCGGCTGCGGCGGCGGCGCGCGGCTGGCGCGTGTCGTGGCCTGGCTGCTGCGCCGTAAACTGCTGCTTCAGCTGCACACATACGTACACTTCAACTCACCAAACTGGAACGAAGATCCAGGTATTATCAAGTTTTCATTATTCCAGTACAGTGAACCAATCAAGTTAATAACTCAAAAAATATAAATTGGGATTAGTTTAGTTGCCAGCTTTTTAATTTTGTCATTTTTAATTGTACATATTTACGTTCTTGATCACTTATTGATTAACCAGGGACGGAAGAATTTTAAGTTAAATTGACTAAGAAGAGTTTTTTTTTAAACCAGAGAATTTTTAATCCGTAAAGGATTTTAAAGGATTTCTCAGTTTCAAGAACACAAAGTATATGTTTGATACAATTTGAACTAAAATTGTTTCAGAGGGCCAAGAGTATTACTGCGAGAAACATGACATTTATAATCAATCTTGCAACATATCGTTCTCTTCACTCAATCAAATGCAACTGAACGTTCCCGAGCCCGTCGAGCCCAGGGAGAGTGCCAACACATTCCCCGACTCCGACGAGGACTATCCGACCGAAAATAATTTGAACCAAACCGATTTCTCTCACACGAAACCGATTGTAATCGAATCGGAACATTCGAAACATGAAAAGTTCCATACGAACGATTCCGCGAATCATTCATTCGACGATGGAATGGACGTTGTCGATGGTTTCGTTCCGAAACCGAACGGTGTGAACGGTTTCGGTCACGATCAAAAGAAGCAACCGAATTCTGTAGATAGTGGTATATCGAATAATGTGAACGGTGGAAATAATATTAATGAAAAATATGTCAATGGATCTATGGATATTGATGACCATAAAGATAAAATAGTGACTATGACGTCACGTTTGTCAGACCCGTTGTTAAAAGAGAAAGATATGTCGATTGTTGACTGTGATGAAAATATGGACTGCGATGTCTCGCCGCGGCAAAAGAATTTAAACACTTTAACCAACGGTACAGATAAAAAAAATGGAGTGTCCCTTAATTTGAAACTACAAAGTGAAATGTGGTATGTAGATTATAAAATTTTAGTTATAAATCCAATCTTTACTGTTAAATAAAAAAAAAATGAAATCAACAATAATTCCAATTTTGACCAACTTTCTTTGACCGCGGAACAAATTATTCAATTTAAATGGATAGTTACTAATATTAGCCCATTCAAGTTTACCTTTATTTATAACCTATAATTTAAGCATCCAAAAAAATTCTGTAAGTGCCTTTATTAGTTTCCAGCCGCCGACAGTATGCGGGGGCGTGGGCGAGTGCGAGGCGGGCGCGGGGGCGGTGCGCACGGGTTGCGCGGGCGACGAGTCCCCGCTGCACGCGTTTACGGCGGCCGAGCGCGCCGCCCTCGCCGCGCTGCCCGCCGCCAGCAACCCTGATGATCTGCTGCTACTGGCAACACTGCACAAGAAAGGTGAGTGATGTAGACTTCATAACTGGTTACTCGAAAATAACATAACTTGTGATTCGTTGTTAACAATTTCCAATTTTAATTTTACAGTAAATGTTTGCATTTATATGAACTACAGAAGACATTAATGTATAATATTTACTTTTTAGGTTATTTTCGCGGTGAAACACATTTAGAAGAGATAATGTTTATGGAAAATGTAACTCGGTCACAGTTGATGCAACTGCTGGATAAGTTCAAAGGTGTTCTCATTACCTTTGAAACCGAGGACCCCGCTGTCGCCATGCTATATCCATACCAGTAATAATACGCTAATAGCATTCTGTTATAACATTAAACAAAAAAAACAAGGACATTTTTTGTTTTCATTCTATATGCTTAATATTTAAATGCTTCTATGTTTAAAATGTATTCGTATTATATTACATCAATACCAAATATCCGAAAGTGATGTGAAAAACACAATTCATTTAAGAAAGTCTCTTTTGAGTAAAAAAAAATATGAAGAAGTTTATTTAATTTTGCGCCTTGGTCTTAACTCCAAAATTTTTATTAATACCAAAGTTTTTCCTAAATTATTTCAAAAAATGTTTACGTAAACATATTTATTTTATTTATCAGTATTATATGTATTTACGATAATGTATGTAATATAGGAAAAATATGTATCTTTACATAATTAAATATTTTAAATGAACGCTTCGTTTCTTGTTATACATCATTGTACTTTATTTTTATTCCTTTAGTAGTGTAATATTGTAGATTAAATAAATTTTATATACTGTGATGTAACTGTAGTAGAATTATTTTAGCATAGTTATATAACATACAAAATCCGAAGCGTGAAACTTAAACAGGACACGAAAGCCCCCGGATCCTTTTTGTTGACGTAAACTGTATGTCATTTCCAAACTGAATAAGATTTCGAAAATCAACGCTCGATTAAAAAATAAACTTGTATGAAGCACTCCATCTCTACATCAATATTTATGTATAACAATATGTTTCAGTATAAATGTTACGGTAAAGGAATTGTTTGGTTATATTTTCTTTCGATACCATACACAATATTTGGTTTAAGATATTGTTAAAATGTATATTTGTTTCTGTGCAAACTTTTGCATGTTCAACAGTGTAATTTTTTAATACAAAGTAACAAAAATAAATGTCATTTGTATATGTTATGTATCTTGGTATATTAGTAGCAAAGAAATTTTCATACATCTATAAATATGTATAGATTGGTCAATAGGTAGTCTTCTAGATTTAATTATTTAATCTCATTTATATAATTCCTTTATGGATGTTAAATTTATCTACACACATTTATTCGTTGAAAAATATATTTATTAATTTTATATATGAAAATTGTTTTAATTGTCCATACTACATATGATTCCTTATTCATCATCATCAGCCCCTGTCTGTCCACTATTGGACATAAGCCTTTCCCAATGCCTTCCGCAGTATGCGGTCCTCCGCTTTCCGCATCCAACGACATCCTGTCGTCCGCGCTAAGTCGTCGGATTCTTTATAATCCAAATAATATTACGATTGAATTGCTTTCAAACAAACTTGAAAATGTCTCTGCTAGATATTTCCATACTATTCAAATAAATGATGCAGGTGAAATGTCCACATTTTATTTTTTAAATAGCTACTCTGCGCCGAATCCGACTGCTTGATGTACTCCGTCTATGGCTGTCTGTAAATTTTTTAAAATATATTTGTTTAAGATTTTATTTCATTTACCTTAATTAATGTATTAAATTATGATTTAGATTTAAAAAAAAATGTTTGATAACAGTTGTTATGTACAACAGTAAAAACAGTTCAGATAACAGTTCGTTATAACCATTATTTACAAAAGTACAGCTCTATCCGTTCATTCGTCAAAATCAGCTGTCAATGCGTGAATGTCAAACATTGTGTTGCGAGATGCGAAACAATTGAAATTGTTGTGGAATATTTACTTTGTCTCCATCAGTTAAATTGAAAAAAATGAAGAATTTTCCAGTATTCGTGTTCCCAGTTTCATTGGAATTCTATTTAAATGCAAGGCATACACACAAACAATTACTGACTGTGTACAATCCGTACGATTTCTCAGTTAATTTCAAAGGTAAATTATATACATACAATAGTTTTAAACCATATGGTTCAAGAAAATAATAGCGTGTTATTTTCAGTGTTATGTACTTCCCCGAATAAGTTCACCGTGATAGATCCGGAAGGAGTTATTGCGCCTCAGAGCTGTATAGATATAGTGGTACGATACACGCTGCCTTCTCTTGCTCATTGTAATAATACTGAGAAATTCAGGATAACGATGTATGATAGAAATACTCAACAGGTAAATTTACTATTTCAAAAGAAATAAAAATTTTCACATATTATCTAAAAATTACATTTTTAAATTAAATAAATGTCACGACTTTTAAGGTAATGTTCAAAAATACCATAATATATTTGTGTAATATTCAAATGTTATTTTTCCTAATTGAAAGATGTCATTACAGGCATTGGGTAAAAGAGACATTCCTACAAAGTTAATAGAAGGTGAACCAGTTAACACTATTCAAGAAAGTTTTGGAGACAATTTCCATCCAATAACTGCCAAAACGCAATTGACCAGGCCCACAGAAGAACATGGGAAGACTTGTAATCATCCTTCACATCTCAGGTATATTATAGCTTTGATTCCCTGAGCCCATGTTAATTTCTTTTGTGTGGGTAATATACACTCGAAATTAATAAATTACCACATAGTACTTTTTTATAAATATAATTTTCAACAGAGATATTATGTAAAAAAAGTGTGAATTTAAATATAAATCTATGAAATGTTTATAATAATATAAACTACTTAGTAGATCAGGGATTTTAAATAACAAAAAAAACTTTAATAAAGATTAAATGCAAAAAGGTTTTATTGTATTGGAGATTAAGGCTATTAAAACCAGATCTTTTTTCAAGGTGACATATGCAAAGGCAATGTTACACAAGCTTCGATACCATAAAATATACTGGATTAATATATTACTCTTAAATAGGTCTTTTTATTTTGTTTTCATAACTTAATTGAAAAACTCGTAAGATTGTTTTGCATCTTATCAGTAATCCATTTAATAGATATGTAAATTTTTTTATGATCAGTTCTCAAACAAAATAACAACATTTTTAATTTATTAACAGTTGACATTTCACTTAATGACAGCACCTAATATTGGCCAAGATAAAAACCTTTTTAGTTTTTAAATTGTCATAGTGTCATGTTTTTTTTTATATTTACGATGTATAAGCTAGTGCTTACCGCTATCCCACTTAAGATTAAGTGGTCATGTAGTCGAAAGGCTTAAAGGTCATGATTAAATTGATCGGCAAATCAAAGTTTTTTTTTCTGAATTAATTCTTGTTTTCAGAGAGCAACAGCCTATAAATGTCGTTGCGGTCGCAGTTAGCATTTGTTGCATAGCCGCATTATTACTACCAACACATCCGGAGAATATAACACCATCGCAACTGCCGGACTGGCTTCACATTGGTTCTAATCTCAAATTAGTATTCTCCTTTGTACTGGGCTTGGTGAGTATGTTAGTTTTACGACCGTAATTTATTTTATGTACTAAATGGGTACAGTAAAAGATAACTTAGATAATAGGTCATATTCAACATACAGTTTTTACTTTCAGTTTACAATTTTCAGTTCTATTGATTTCTAATTTATTTTAATTTGTCATAAATAAGATTTTGACATTGCCATGTGACTCATGACATTTATAGTAGCCATTTTATTTTTGTAGTAATTAAATTTTGTACCATATATATTATTTACATACATATTGATCTCCATTAATAATCAATAAGTTACAAAATCTTGAAAGGCAGCTTTATTCATAAAATGTAAACATTTGAATAAAACAATTGTAATTTAATTATCTCATTTCAATATTTCCATAAACAATCATAATTTTCTATTCAAATCTCGTTTGCTATTTTTTTAAATACATGATAATGTTGTCCATGCAGTTTTGTATGGTCGTCGCAGTTTTGCATTTTTTTTTTTAAATTCTGTGTTAAACATATCTGGTCATTAAGTAATTGTATTGTTCTACAAGTTAAACTATAATTACTTTATTGTAAGGATTTAGGTATAAGAATGCTTTGGTACTTTTGAAAATTGGTATAGGGTGCTAAATTGATTGTATATTTTAATAAGAGGTGTGATATGTATTCTTTAGTATTTGCATTAAATGACACAATTTGTGTCTGTGTTATTAATTTATATTTAGGGCGAGGTAACTTAATTGTGAATAACTTTCCCAATTATAAAAATAGTTTTATTCAATGTGTATAGTTTTGTAATGTTCTTTAATAGTGTTTTTTTCTTTTGTATATACGATTTAATTTTTTTTAAATGTAATTAATGTGACTAAAAATTCATTGTTTATTTAATAATTATTTCAAACAACTTCTTCAAAGTCATAAATCAATCTTTTTTCATTTCTTGAATTTAATTTTTTCTTTTAACTGTTATGTAAATTATTCCATATATATAAACCTTTCCATATTTATTATTGTATTAAATGTAATACTATGTAGATTTACATAGTGTTAAAATGAATGTATATTTTTAAACCTGTATAATGGGACCAGTTATTGTAAATCTCTGATCATACCAAATATATCCTTTATCAATATTAAATTGTTTCATTTCAATGTATCAGGATATAATGGTTATTCGTAAATCCTTTTACTTATTTGGCAACAACCTTGTAATATAAATAATTTGAGATGAGTCAATAAGTTAGCAGGTACTAAAGGTTTGGAGAAAAAATTATAAAAAACAGAGTTTTGGTTTATCACAAATAATATGTAATTAAATCAATTAAAATTCATTTTCGTACACAAACGATCCTCTATAGGAAAATGGGTTGGTTGATAAAAACATTTTTTTATTATTTAATAATTTATTTCATCAATTCCTTGGCAAAGTTGAACAAGTTATAAACTTTGAAAATTTTATAAATTTTAAACACAAGGAACTATTAGATTTCTTTTTTTTCAATTAATTTAACAACGCAAGCTGAACAAATAGGGACGGATCCAACACTAAGTGTGATGCTAGAATTAGAGGATTTAAAATTTATAAAACATGCTACATTTAATTTTTTTTTAATGTCAGCCTCGTGAGTCTAACATATTGGGGTCAGAGTCCTTAGCTGCGGCTTTTTGATTCATACTAGAGGACATTTAAATGTTACAACACAAGTTTCATCATCAGCTCACTATACGTTCCCACTAGGGGCTAAGAGTCTACCCTATTATTAGGGGTGACTAGGCTATAGTCAACCACGCAGGCCGTTTGTGTTGTGCGTTTTGGTTGACTTTACACATATCTTTGAATTTCGCCGATATGTGCAGGTTGCATCACGATGTTTTCCTTCACCGTAAGAACGTCGGATAATGTACATATGCAATTCG
>JAODUI010000006.1:4304654-4317142 GCA_027563995.1 Papilio gigon | reverse complement strand
ATCACGATGTTTTCCTTCACCGTAAGAACGTCGGATAATGTACATATGCAATTCGAAAATTGAAAAACACATTGGTATATGGCGGGGATCGAACCTGGATAATGTCGAGTGCAGTCCAGTCCGGACAAGCGCATAACAACTGCGCCACCGACGCTCACAACACAAATATATTATTCTAAAGTTAATTGTTATATTAGTACTGATATTTTTAACAAATGATGTCCTCAGAGTAGCATTGGTTAATTGAATTTTCCTAGAATACTTCGTATAGTGCTGTAACAACTTTAAACATATTTCTTAAATAATTCAGACAAATATTATTAAGTTATTTACATCACTATTCACATAAATTGCGTTATTGTCAATTTTCATACATACTGGGTATACCCAAACAAAATATCGTGTTGAATTTAATATAACAAGATTTTTACCATTATTAGTTTATTTTGAATCCTGTTCCTTATCATCATCATCATCAGCTCTTGTCTGCCCACTGCTGGACATACGCCTTTTCCAATGCCTTCCACAGTATGCGGATCCAACGACTTTTGGCCGTTCGCACTATGTCGTCGGTCCACCTGGAGGGAGGACGCTCCACACTCCTGGTCCTCAACCGAACATTACATTAGTAAAAACCATGAATATTTAAGTGTATTGAATTTAAATTGATAACATCATAGCTCTAGTAATTTTCTCACTATACTCAACAATCTATTAGCAGAAGATATTGTACCAATGATATGTCATAAAGCCTTATAAATAAATTGGTTATTCTTATGTAATACTTCAGGAACTTATTAAGGCTGTTGATATTTGGATTATTTCATTCTAAACTTGTATGTTTTTAATAAATCTACCTTATGTGGCATTAATGGCAGGTACTTTAATATCTAGCTAGTGATCTATGATATTTTAGTATCATATTTTTTTTTTTAATATAAGATATGCTACAAGTCAACCATGATATGAGTAAATAATGGATGGAGAACAGTTGCCACTTCTGTATATTTTAAAGAGTTTAATCCATCTTCGGCCATTCCTTTTATTGTTAGGACATATTTCTTATTTCTAGTATACCTAAAATTAGTAGAGTAATATTTTATTTAACATTTATGTATTTATTTAATCAAGATGTTTTGAAAATTAAAGTTAGATCGATATTTACTTACCAACTTCCCTGATGTCCATTTGGTATCTTGTGGTATTCATTAATTTGAGGCTCAAATTGACATATTTTCATCATCAGTGATTCAATTCGAGCAAAAAACTCATCATCTTCACCACTTACACCAAAAAATTTATTGCTCATTCCATTTGCATTTTTAAATTGTTTCGTCGTTATTGCGATAGCACCGTCAGGAACGTTTAAATATGGGAAAACAAATCTAAAATTTAGGTAAAAATTTAATTATATGAAAATCATGTATTACATGTGTTCTTTGTGATTTATATGAAAATTCATAGCAATCAAAGCTGTCTGTTGCAAATTTATGCTGATGAATGTTATGATTTTTTTGTACAAGTTTTAGTATTTTACTATTTAGTTTTTTTTTGATAAAAAGTGATTTATACGAACAGGTCTTCACCTAAATTTATTATAGCTGCCTGACATGTGCCTAGGGTACTTAGTGCAAGCGTAAATATTAGCAGGCTTTAATGGTAGAAGGTCGACGTCATGTAAAATGAGACATGGATATCCAGCATTCATGGCAGTTATAGCACCAATATTTGTCAACTTAGCCCTGTTGAATGGTTTGGAATCCAGCTGCTCAACAACATATATGCGATAGTGGACATGTTGGCGTCGCAAGAACGAATGCATATACACCAAAAAACTTCGCAACTGTTCTGCTCTGTCCCTGTATTCATTGAATGTGTTAACATTATTTTATAATAAGAATTTGCTAACATTAAAATACAAATGTTAAATACCGATAAGGAACGATGATTGCTGAACTGAATAGCGCTTTACATTCCGGAGGAGCATATTCTCCACCTTCTTTTATCCTGTATCCGTCGTTCAAGTCTCCGTCTATTATCGCTGCAGGCAATATACTATCGTCATAAATGATATCATGGTAATCACAGTCGACTAATGCGGTACTTGTGTAATTTTCAGCGGTTTCTTCGTGCAGTAAACTAAATATATTTTGTTTCTCTATAATTTCATATGTACGACGTGTTTTCATAGCAGGTTGAAGTAATAAAATTAACACTGCAGTAATAAACACTAAATAAAAAATCTTCTTTTTTGATGCATAACGCATGACAAATTATAATAATTTTAAGTTAAAACGACGAGGCATATGAACTATCGTTATTGATCAGCTAATTATATTGGAGCAAAACATTTTGCCTTAATTTTACCGCATTAATTTGACAGTTGTGTGTTGTGACGTAACTGACGTATTCATTTCTTATCGTAACGCATAGTGTTGTGTCTGATAGTTAATTTATTATAACCGTTAACTGTTTTTTCTTTTAGACCATTAAAACTAACTTCATGATTTGTATTATAATAAGTAAAACAATGTTCTTGTTGTTACTCTTGTGAAATAAATTGAAAATAGTATGTAGTTTTTAAAAGTCACATTTTAACGAAATAATCTCGGCTACTACAATTAAAACGAACGTTGGGTGTTTTGGCTTTCTAAAGGTACCCTACAAAAATAATTATTTGACAAAGACGTTATACTACATGAAGATAAAAAAAATGTAATTTTGCAAAGTGTATACTTTGTTGCAAATTTAAACCTGGTTTGTAATGTTAAACAATATGGAAATGACGTTGAAAGGCGAAAAAGAAATAAGCAATGACAACGAAATTGACAAGGAAAATAAGTGCTCATTGATGTATGGTACAATAGAAGCGGTACGGAAATGTTCCAGAGATGATTTCCTTAATGTCTCCTGGGAGCCTAATTTAGATGTTCATAAAGATAACGAGAGCAATATTTCTGTTCCTTTTGTAAGTATTATGATGACAGATCAAAGTAGAGCTGAGTCCTCTACTCAAACTGATCATTTAGTATCACGCATCAATTGTAGTGTTGTGGATGTAAACTTGTCGCTTAGTAAAGAATATGATATCGAAGATTCGTTATGCAATGAAAAAACCACTTCGAATTTAGTAAGCAGACGTTACAGAAAAAAAACTTTCGATGACAACGGGGATAATCGGCCCTCGAAGAAAATAAAATGTTCAAAACATAATGCAAGTTATGTGACGGATTATATGACGGAAAATAAATCGTTTAAATCATCGGACTCGTCGAGCAGACTGTCGTCAGATTCCGAGGCATCGTTTAAATCGGTGAACAGCAACAGCTCGTACAAAATACGCAAGAGAAGATTGAAATCTGAGACGAATTTACTTAGGGACGCATTGCACAGAGCAAGAAAGAATATCAGTAATAGTAAGTAAAGAGTCTCTAATTCATTGATTTTTTATTTTTAAAATATGTCAAAAGTAGTTACATCATTAATGAAATAAAACTCATAAGGCCGTTACGCTTTATTAATGCTTCTTATAAGTTTCCTAGCACTTAAACGGAGACATACTTAGTACTTTGATTAATAAAGTTTGAAAAATAAAAAAACATTATCCGAACAACTTTTAACATATACTACTTATAAAACAGCTTAACTCACGTGTAAATCGGTGTCAGTACCGACTTGTTTCGAGCCCATCGGGGACTCATCTTCAGGGTGAATGGGAGTATTATAGTACCGTTCCCACTCACCCTGTTAAGCCGTTTTATAAGTAGTATAGTGAAATGTCTCACAAAAGTTTTAATAGTTTAACTTTTAACATGTGTGTTATTATTTAGATTACGTGTCTGATGCTATATTACGTCTTTGATTATTTCAACATAAGATTTTCATTCAACCACGTCGAGTTTAAAGCTAGTTACGTGTTATATAAAAATGTAATCTGTAATAAGTATTGCAATAACAGACAAAAGCCATGTAAATATTTTTGTTACGTCAAAAGTTGAATCTAACTTGAGACCGCACGATTGAATGTGCGATTTTGAACTATCAGGTCCTCTAGCGTAATATTATACGAATAAACATTGATTCAATTTGATACTTTTAATTGTAGAATTAAGAATAAAAGATATACATGAGATAATAGACTAAAATTAGAATTTGTATACATAGGATTCACGTAATACAGTTGTAATCAAAACAATCGTGTTATCGTTATTAATGTTTGCTTTCGATGTTAGTAAAGAAAAAATATATTGAAAGGTTAAAAGATCAGTTTAAGTGATACATCGTAACGCGCCTAAATTCATAACACACCAGTCGTGTGTAGATTGTGGACATTAAGAGGGATGACATCATTTGTTTCAAAATCTAACGTCCGCGTAAGAAATGTGAATCAGGTTTAAACAAGAATATCGTTGCTAGTGTTTGAAAACTTAATGTAAAATGTGTGCTAAGAAAGGGAACGTTTTGTTGGACGTGGAAACGGAATGCGATTTAGAACCGGGCATGTTGTGTGACGTGAATTTGTTCGTTTTCACAGGCGACACGCCGCGGAGAGATAAAGGAAATAGACGAGTGACCCGCTCCAAGTCATGGCGTATTTTGGACATTTGTACATGGCTCGGAAGGAAGGTGAGATTTTAAAAATATTTATTAATACCCCAATTAGATCGGTAATCTAAAAACAATCATCAGTGTTCTTACCACAAAAATAGTGTAAACCTTTGTAGATGCTAGCGGTTTATTTTTTTTTTTTTTAATAATATTACTGTGCTATTATGCAGAATATAACAAGTGGTTTTAGTAACGTATCATATTATGTTAAACAGATGGTATTCTGTTAACACTGTAAACAACGCCGCCAATATCAGCTTATGGTGTTCTGGCTGCAACTAAAGATGTCAGATGAAATATGTATTTTTTTTATGAATGAAGAATGAATAAGCGTTCGACCACGATGCCAACTGTCAGTGGTGATGTAGTCGAAAGATGGTAGATGGCTCTCTTCGCTGGACCATTAAGAAGAATAATTTCTTAACAGCCAATATCAATACTTACTCGATATCGAACCTTTTTTTTCTTTATCCATGGTATATTTAATCCTAATTTAACTGAACTATGGATAGTTATGATCCATACAAAATGAAACAATTTTTACGTCGATCTCAATTATGGTATTGATTTCATCGTCGGCGTAAAAAATATTTTCAGGGTTACCAGTCAATAACTGGTCTTTACTCGGAGATGCTCCAAGAGCCAAGACCTTGCAACAGGGACTGTGGCAGTTTTGTTGTTGAAGAAGTTAAGGAATTGAGAAAGTTTGTTGAAGAACTGAACACAAAGCAGTCGCGGCTGTCACATGAGAACGAAGAATTGCATGAGAGAGTGATGAAGATGACCATTAAGATCGATGAATTGGAAGATAAACTGAGGTAACAGTAATCAAACAGATTTTTTTTTAATATTAGTAGATTTATGTTAATTTACTTATGTTTTTCGTAACCATTCCTGGTAAGCTTAAAATGTTTGTGTTAGGATATGGCCCGCGACAATAGTCGAATAACGGTATACGAACCCACGGCCGCTAAATCGGTAGTCCGTACCCTTAACCATTAGGCTATCGGCACTTCAACCCATCCATCTCTTTAGAGGTGTAAACATTTATATTCAGTTACTAATAGTTGCCTTAGTATTATTGACGTTGTTTCCAATAGACATATGCTCTGACAATCGATATGAGTGATATCTTAAAGTCTATATTGGACTCGTATGTGCCTATAAAGGTATTGCCACTCTGCAGCAAACAGCAAGTCTCAAAGCAAACAGTTCCTGCGAAGGGCGCCCCGCCTCCGCCGCCGCCGCCTCCGCCCCCGCCACCTCCGCCGCCGCCACCCGCCCCGGTGACCAGGCTGCCGGTGCGCTCCAACACCCTGCCCCGATGCGGCTCCGCGCCACCCAGGATCGCAGCGCCACGACTCACCATCACGCCTGAAGACATTGCTAAAGTCAAGCTCCGGAAAGCTAAGGTAAAAGATTATCTTCTAGAAGTACAAACAAACCCGCGAGCGGCGTACTTGATAAGTTGACTCGTCGTTAATTGGTTCCTAAGGAAGTATTTTAGTGTATACTTAGGTAACCATCGACTCTGGGTATGGTAGAAGTCTTTGATAACGATAATTATTCGGCTTAGGATAACCCAGTGAAATGTAAGCCGATTCCCAAAGAGAGCCAGCCGCTTGTCACCAAAGACATGCTGCAGTCGACGCGCGCCAAGCTCGGCAGATCCCGGCCCGTCGCCTCCTCCACGCCCAAACAACAGCTCACGGAACTTGAGAAGTAATATATTGTTTTAATATTTCAGATATCTTTTATTCTGAGATACTTAACATACTTCGTTCCGAATTACGAATAGCCAGGACTTCCTAATTTAGCAAACAAAGGTCATTATAGAGGTTGTCATTTATACAGCTGCTAAAACGAATGAAATGGTATCCGTACAATTGTTTAATTGTGTTGACAGATGTCTGCTGCAAGAGACGTCGGTGACGTCACTATTCCGGCGGCGCGCGTCCCGCGGCTCTTTCCGTAGCGCGGAGGAGTTGCGCGTGCGGCCGTACCCGGCGCGCTCGCCGCGCTCGCCGCACTCCCCGCGCGCCAACTCCCTGTCGCGCGCCGCCACCATCGCGCCAATCAAATTCCCGTTACTAATTACCAATAATGAATGAACGGTGATAATGTCGTTACATGAAGTTATAATACCCCAGATGCGATGTTTGCGGTAGCCAACACTAAAAAGATTATTTCAACTGTGAATATTTCCATTAATATTTTCTCAGCATTTGTCTATTTTCTAGGTTTTTATGTATTATTTGTCATATTTTATGGAGAAGTTTTATAGAACTTAATATTTGATTACGCCTTTAAATGTTTAAAAACGTTTCGGCGTCTATCCAAATTATTTATGTTAATATTGCTATTGTTGACAGTAATTAACATATTTTTTATTTGCATAATTCAAGACTGAATTAAACAACAAGCTGGAAAATATAAGCAATATATTAAATAGATGGTGATTTAGCTGTAATCGTTATTTCATTCAAATTTAAATTGAAAAGACTGACAATGACGATTTCGAGAATAGCACAAAAAGGATTTTCTGGGGAAGGAGATATGTTTAGAATATTTGGGGTCCAAAAACATCTCTAAATATAGCGAGGATCGTGTTCTGTTCTTTACTTAAACTTCAAGAACCCGTTAGACCTGGTCGAATATCTGAGACATAACATTTCAACTTAATCATCTTGATGCTGAACCAGTAACATCTTCTTTCAAAAGTAAAATTCATATATCTTTTATATAAATCATACAGGATTAATAATTTTTGGCATCTGAAATTCCGGGTTTTGTTATAAACTTAGAGATACTTTATTGTATATAATGCATTTATTTCGCAATAAATTTGATTTATCAAATTATTTTAGTTGTTTATTTAGAAACTTTGGGGGTTGGGCTATAACATCTGCTTTAAATACCATACAGGAAATTTGGTAAACACATGATGCACATTATGTTTTTCACGGATTCAGTGTCATAATAAATACAAAAATATTTGTGACCAAATGAGAATTAAAAGCCCCACTTTCTCTTGCTAACGTCCAACAGCAATATTGTTTGCAAATGTAAGATCTGTGCTGCACAAAGACAATCGAACTCTGTGGTGCTGCAAATCTCTATCAATCAGTTGAATGTCAACTGTCAAAAGATTGTCAATGGGAAAAAGGAATCAATATCCAACAAATTTGTAATTTCTTATAAGTTAGTAATAAAAATGAAATAAACAAGATGCAAGTAAAATAAAACATTTAAATATAGTAACTAGATTTCTCCCCTTTCTCCATAACTAATACTTAGAAGGTGTACAGCTCCATATTGTTTTAAAAATATATAAAAATCTTGTGCATTTTTTATTATAAACTTAAATGCAGTAACTGACAAACAATGGGACTAAAACAATAACTACAACTTGGGAAGTGTGGTCTTTACTAGAATAAAAAAATGTATGTTTTGATTTGTAATATAATTTAAATAAAAATGGATTTTAGTTCTCTTAATCCAACAACATCTAATGCGCTAAATTTAGCAGCAAGAAGTAATGATGTGGAGAAAGTAAAAAGACTACTAAAGAAAATCAATCCTAACTGTGTCGATAACAGAGGTTGGACATGTTTGCACGAGGCTGCGGCTGCTGACAGCTACGAGAGTCTATTGATTATCTTAAATCATCCCGATTGCCGGCATCTGGCTGAAGATCATGAAGGTTGTACAGCACTACAAGTTGCTTGCAGTAACAATGCATCCATAAGAACTATAACAGCACTTTTAGATCATATACCAGATATAGCAAACTATGGAACCCTTGAAAATGTAACTCCGTTGCATATTGCAAGTTGCCAAGGTCGTTTAGATTTAATGCAACTTCTTATAGACTATGGAGCTATATTAGATGTGCAGGACTTTGATGGGCACACGGCATTACATGGTGCTGTATTAGCTAAAAAGCCTGAGGCTGTGACAATATTGTTATGTGCTGGTGCTGATTCTGAAATTAGGGATGAATCTGAGTTTACTGCCTTTCATTTTGCTTGCTACAAAGGTTGTTTAGAGTCAGTGAAGGCATTGTTCCCATATGTAAATAATATAAACCAAGTATCAATCAATGGAGACAGTCCGTTAATGTTGGCTGTCATAGGTGTTTGTGATGATGTAGTTTCATATTTAATAGAAGTGGGAGCTGATATACATGTTAAAGATGTTGACGAAGATATGGCATTGAATATAGCACTAAAAAGTGGGCACAGTTCTATATTCAAAAAACTATTACTTGCCACGGATAGAGAAAAAATAAATCTTGATATTATACTTTATGCTTGTAAGCCACATTACTTGAAGGTTGATATTCTTGAAAGTTTGTTAGCATACGACTTAGGTCCTAAGTTCTATGAGTTAGTGGAGCCATTCCATGTGGTGCTAGAGAAGATAGGTAACATAAGACCAACATACCTCACCAGCGCTCCCCTGAATTCATACTTAAACATTTGCGAATATATTTTTCAAATGTCACCAAAGAGGTTTGAAGAATATTTTTATATATTCCTTGCTAACGGAGTTTCAGTTAATGCGATAAATATAAACGAATGCCCGCCACTTGTATACATACATTATTCAACACATTCAACTTGTTTTACAGCGGTGAGTTGATATTTATCAAGTCATGATTTGTTAAAGAAAATTTAATGTGCCTTTTTAAGATTAAGTTACCTTAGGATGAATAGTAACGTTTAAATTGCCGTTCAAGTATTATGTTAGCAGATTTATTACAATTATTCATATTCCTCTTCCTCTTGCCAGTAAAATTAAGCAAAGCTTTCATCGCCCTGCCCCTATAATGCTTACATATTACTTGAACAGCCCCTAATGAACACTATTTGGATAAAAAAAGAGCTTTATGTATTTTTTGCAGTGAAACTGAACTTGAAGGGTATTTTGTGGAATGATACATTCCTTTAAGAACTGTGAGTTGCCATTTATAAAATTTGTCTCCGTAGGTCTTTAACATACTAAGCGGGCAAGGTTGTGATGTAGACTACTGTACCACGAAGTTACCATCAAGCAAGGAGTGGTGTATACCTGATGCTTTAGTAGCATCTCTCACATCAAACCCTAGTACAATACCAGTAATGTTGCCATATAGTTTGTCCTGCGAACCAGATATGCTCTTGAAATTTGCTGCTCAAAATAATATACTGCCAAGGATACCGACTCAGGTAACAATTTGATTATTATGGTCTCATCATCAGACTTTGCCCACTGCTGGACAAAGGCCTTCTATGTCATAGGATCAACAAAATTTTATGCATAATTGATTATTAAAAAATCCTAAAAACAACTTGACAGGACACTATGGAAATTGTAAAATAATTTTTTCTTGGGTTACAAATTTTTTTTACTTATTAAAAGTACAATTTTACTTACTATTTGTAAAATATTAGCACATATTCGTAAATTTACTAATATTTCTTTTACCGCCCTAACTAAGCTCAGGGCTTGTGCTAGGATATAGTCCAGAATTTTCGAGTGGAGGGATTCGAACTCACGACTTGATCGGAAATTCATACCCTTAACCATTAGGCTATTGGCACTTAACCTACTTTGAAAAGAAGTAAACATTATTTTGAGAACCATGGACTAGTCATTTTGAATTTTTGTGTCCAGTTTATTAGTTTTTTTTTTTTAAATCATCATTTAGCCACCATCTCAGTTGTTAAGCGGTTAATTTAGTATTAAATGATATGTGATGATTTATTACATTTGTTAATATGTTATTAAAATTTTCAGGTGCAAGAATACTTGTTAATGTTGACAGGTGTGGATTTGGACAGAACTACGGTTGAGACATTGTCCTGTACCGTGCTACCTTTGCGACATATATGCAGATTAAAGATAAGAGAAACGTTAAGGAATCAATTGGGTAACAAATTGTCAAGTCAATGTTACCTTGATGCCATAAACACATTGAAAGTACCACAGATTATTAAAAATTATTTACGTTACAAATAATTTTCGAAATTAACCATTTGTTTTTGTTATTTATTTTTTTAAGTGATCAAATTTGGTGTGATATAATATGAATGATATAGAATATCAATAAAAAAATGATTTGGTTTATGTATTTTATTTATTAAGAAAAAACAGTACATTAAAATAATAATAATAAAAAAAACTCATTATAATAACACGGCATAAATAATGGTTTAATAATATTTCACTTATTTAAAATTGGCACCGTCAGCCATGAATTCTTCGATTTCGGCAACCCTGAAAAAAAAATACAAAATATTTAAATGGTATATATCAATAACTGTAAAGGAAATAGAATGAAAAGTTCGTACTTTTGTGGTTTGTCAGACAAATTCAAAAGAAAAAAAAATGTCTCGATAAGTAAAGTTTAAAATACTTACGTCCGAGGAACACTGGTGAGGTCTTCGATTCCATTATCAGTGATGAGCACGTCGTCCTCGATGCGGACTCCTCCGAAGCCTCGGAACCTGTTCACCACGTCCCAGTTGAAGAATCTCGCTTGTTCTGGATCATTCTGAGCTTTATCCAACAGCTGTAATAAAATTTACATTGAATTCGATGTATGTCACATATCTACTAAATCTTATACCAAGCCGAACCGCTAATAGCCTAATGGTTAAGGGTAAGGATATTCGATCGCGTGGTCGAGAGTTCGAATCCCGTCATGCGACTATTGTGGACTGTGTCCTGCCACAAGTTTGAGCTTAGTTGCAGTGGTAAAAGAAATATTAGTTAATATAAATAAAACCCTTGATATACTATTTAAGAAAAAAACAAGTAATTTAGTAAGGGCGTTAGTAAGAGATCGGAAGACTTAGTGCGGGCAGGAAGTCGTTAGATGCGGAAAGCGGACCTCAAGTGTCAAGCATTGGGAAGGCCTATGTCCAGCAGTGGGCGGACAAGGGCAGACGATGATATTTAGAATACCTATACAAGAATACCAAACTTACTTTAGGTATAAAGTAGCATCCAGGCTCCACAGTGAGCAGCATCCCGGCGAGAAGCACGCGCGCCGTGCGGAGCCGGGCGAGGGGGCCGGCGGGGCGCTCGGGGCAGCTCGACAGGTAGCCGCCCACGTCGTGGACATCCAGCCCCAGCAGGTGGCCCAGCCCGTGCGGCTGCAGCACGCCGTTCACGCCCGCCTATATTTTACCGACAAATTGTCAACATTGTCAGTTTACAATCGATACGGACCCGATGTAATTTTAAAAACGAGACTCAAATATAACAATACTTTAGACCTGATACTATGAACACTTTTAAATATTTGGGTATAGTGCCATTGAATAATCGAAAGCACATATCGTCTTAACCTGTCCAACTGAATTGTAGTAGAGGTAATTGTTTTTGTGAGTTCGGTTATGTTCATAATATACCATTTATTGGCATAAACCAATATTGACACTGATTTATATATGAAAACAGCCATGTACTAAGTCTCCAGCGAGTGTACATTGATTAAGACTTGATGTGAATGTTCAATATAACAGAAGACACAGTCTGATGATAATAATGTATAGAAATAATTAATTAATAATTTTATAGTTAACTAACTTGTATTAAGTAAACATCCATTGTACTCTAGATTACATTGAATCTTTATTTTTCTTCGTCAAAAGTGACCTAGGTTAAATATGCCTTTTCTTTTCCCATCTAAAAACAATAACCGGCGCCGTATTTATAATAAAACGTTTAGTGTAAACGTGTAACAACAAACTTCCACATTTTATTATGATCGTTATCGTAAAAACAACCCCAATGCAATGTTTAAAAGTTATTCCTTACGCGCGCCCCTCGTAACCCGTCTCCGAGATTTCATTTATAAAATTAAAGTAAAACACCGGGAAAATTACTAA